>PTEX01000149.1:1396437-1626556 GCA_003342815.1 Eudromia elegans | reverse complement strand
GGGGAAGCGCCGCCGCTGTCTCCTCCCCGCGCGCGGGCGGTGAGAGCCGGGCAGGGCCGCGGCTCCCGGCGGGGCGGCCTCGGCCCTCTGGCCCTGYGCGCGGCGGGGCCGTGATGGAAGGAGGGAAGGTGGCGGTGCCCGTGGTTTCCCCGCGGAGCGGCGCAGGCAGCAGTGACCTGGGGTGCTGTGGGGTGACCCTGCAGGCCCGCAGCCTGGGCGCTGGTGGCACCAGCAGCTATCACAGCCAGGGGCACTAGAAACTGCTGGAACGCCGATATTGAATCCTGCCAGGAGTCCCAGAAATGCACGATTTAAATCCTGGCAGTAAAGGCTTCGTGCAGCATCACTGGGGAAGAAGCGCTCCCTTCTCTGGGCGCCCATGTGCTCCAGTGCCGCCCTGCCACCTCCCAGGTGCTTGGGGCAAACCCGTTCGGGCAGATGTTTGTGGGGAACAGAAGTTRCTTTTAAGCATCTGCTGATTTTTCCAGCAGGGTCTGCGTGAGTCCTGCGGTCAGAAGGGACTGCATGGAGCAGAGCAAGCGGCTGCAGCGGAGACCATGGCTCCCATGGGCAGCGCTCCCTTAGCGGAGCCCCTCGGCCCTCGCAGCCTCATGGATGGTGTCGTGGGAGAGCCCGAAACCGCGGTGCATATGAGGCTTTCTGCCACGTCAGGTTCTAGCACTGCAAGTCACGGACACAAATTAGTAAAATATTCATATTTGGCATGAGTCCTGCTACTCGGCCTTGTGCGGTGCCACCAGTGGGAGCGTTGCAAAACTGAATATTAACGGCTTCGTGCTTAGTTTTAAAGGCAGCAAAAGAAAGGACGTGTTTAATTTGGAGCATGCCAATTTTGCAGTGCAAGAAAAGCTTTTATAAGTTATGCGACTTCTAACTGGCTGCCAGAACTGTGTGTCTGAGGAGCCGATTTTAGTCGTCTCTGCAGGTATAAGGATCTGTGCAGATGGATGAAATAAATGAAAGCCTGTATTGACACTGCAAGTATAGTACAGGATGCCAAAAAGAAGGGTGAGGAAGAATTTATTTTGTCCAAAATGCTGAAGTATTTATGTCAGGTGTTAATAAAAGGTAAAGTGTAACAGCAATCCCAAAAGTCTAGATTATGTATAAGGGTTTAAAGTTTTCTTCTTTTTAAATATATTTTTAAAGGGAGTATAGGGAAAAACTAACTAGTAGAATTACAGCATGGTATAATCAAGGAATAATGATGATATGTTGTTTAATGTSTCCCCTGCTCCTGGAATGATACTGGAGACTTTAAAATTTCAGGCGTGTTTTCAAAACGTGCTGTACCTGCAGTTTGATAGTTTGGTACAGCTGSCAATTTATTTTCCTACCGTGCATGATTATTCTGCTAAAAATGAATATATAATCATTCTATATGTATATATAAAATAACTTTGTAATGCTTCCCAAGCCACATAGGTAAGTTATTTAACTTTAGAGGGCATGTATGTAAAAACATCTAAGTTGTACACAGAGGAACAATAGTTACTGTAACTGTTGCTTAATTGCGCTTGTCTTGGTGCCAGCGTCAGCCCAAATTAGGAGGAAAATACATGTGTTGCAAYGCTGGGGTGTTTGCAGGATTCCTTCCCACATGAGAACTAATTGTGTGGTTGCTRATTGACAGAGTAGCAGCGACATGTCTTTACCCTGTGCGCTGGCAGGACAAGTCATTGCTGCCTAAAACACAGCTGAAGTTAGGGCAGAAGCATTCACACGTGGCCGAGAAAGGACAACTTTCCTCTTCTGTTTTGAACAACACTGAAAGCACAAGGGAAACAAGGATGTTCCATCAGGTTTATCAGCCATTCTCACAGTCTGCRGAACACAGAGTGGAAAACAAGYGTGCAAAGGTGTCAGCAAAGTGTCYCTGTTGGACGGGAGGGCTGTGGRTTTGGCAGAGGAGCTGATGTAAGGCTGCTCTTGAGGGTCCTTGGGATGAGGYTGCTCCACAGGGCATAGCTGAGGGTGTATGTGTGCAACCTGCTCTCCTTGCATTTTTCCAGAATCATGAAAAAGCCCTGGAGAGATTTTGATTCAGGAGACTGAGCCCTTAGTATTTTTGTTTTGTCCATTTCTCGATGAGAAGATTTTCACTCGGCTTGCTTTTACTGTTGCTGGAGCTCCTTTGCCATTTTTAGTTTAGCTCCTRCTGCATTCTGGGAGAAACTGTTGAAGTTTTCAGAGGGAAAGGCAACTCTCCCAATAGCGTGTTAGTTCTGGAACCGAATCTCCCCAGGCGCCTCCAGCGAGGGAGGCGGAAATTCCCGTCTCCTAGCACCGGCAATGCTGTAACTCCAACAACGAGGCGGAGTGAGCGGCAGTGCCCGAGCGCTCCCGGGGCTGGAGCAAGCAGTGTCCACAGGTAGTACCCACTTACACCCTGCTCGCACCTGCACCCAGTGGATGTGCGAGGTGTCCTGGGCATCTCCCTCTGCTTCCTTCTGTTTTATCTCTTGTGGCAACAAGTGTGTGCCTCCGTCTGGTCTGAATCACCATGTGGGTCCTGGAGGCCCTGGGATGTTAGAGAACAGCTAGTGGGAAGGTTGTGGGGAAAGTAGAGAGGACAGGGTGGAAAAAAATGGTCTGAGAGAAATCTAGAGGGAATGAGGAAGCTCAGAGTGAAAAGTGAACCTGGAAAAAAATGGAGAAAAAGCATATATGCTCTGGGGGGGTGGAAGAAGGCTCAATGTGGGCTGCTTGGGAGAAGGATGGGAAGGAAGAAAAGAGCTGGGGGAGAGGTTTTCTCTCTGGTCATTTGGATCAGAAGCTACATGTTTTGGTGCCTTGTGCAATATCTGAAACAATTCGCTAATTCTTTGTCAGTGCACATAACTACAAGGATGCTCATCGTGAGCCAGGGGACCACAAATTTCTAAGCTAGCTGTGAACATTGGACATTTTGTTGAAAGACAAAGCACAATGAAGCCAGCACAGACCCCAAAGCTCCTGAGGGTAAGTTCTTTCTAGAGGGGCTCTGTGGAAGATTGATAATGGTTTGAAAACTTTATGGTTTGAAAACATTACTGATGGCTTACGCTCTGGCATCGAGCAGAAACCTGTTTGGAGGTGCTTCTTTTTGTTCAATATTCTTTGGGCCAAGGTTTGAAAGGTTAGGTGGCACATAAATCAAGAGCTTCTTCAGAAGGTACAAACGCTTTCTTAATAACTCTTATGCTTTTAAGAATGAGCAAATCTAGTACAGTATATGGTTTGTTCATTTTAAAAGTTACCTGAAAGCCAAATACTTTGGTCGTTAATCAAAGACAGTTCCTGCTGCCTGTAGTAAAATGTGCTTGGCAATGATAATTTCTCTGTGTGTGGGTACTGGAGATGCCGGGGAGGTAAATCGGATGATTCCTTCCTTAGATTTTGTTTTTGAATGAATTGTATTTTGATACTGAGGAAAGCATAGTTTTGTCCATGTGAAAACCAAATTTGAGGAGCCTGGTTTTCCAGTCATTTATTGGAAGTTAATAGCCACTTGCTAAAAATGTATTAAAATCCTGTCAAAATGATTATACGTTCAAAGAATTGCACTAGGTAATAATGTACTCTTTCATGATAATTTAATGTGCTGGCCTTTGACATGGCACACTTTTACCTCTTTTTGCTGCTCATGTTACTTCATGTTTTTGTTCCTCATGCATCTTCGAAGGAAATATGGTTTAGAAAGGTTTGAAGTAAAATAGGAGATTTTCAGCCTATGGTAAGGAAAATTACTGTTAATAAAAATCTGAAAAAAAATACATAAAGAAAAAGTATCATTTGAGATCTTTCTATGGTGTCCTGGAAGGCTACCTCACCATACCATCGCCTTGGGGAGGTAGAAAATAGTCCTGAGACATGTTGAATATTCTCACATTTGCTTTAACCACTTTGCAGAACACCATGAGTAATCTATCCTTTCATTATATTCTTTGCATCTTGGCAGTACTGGTTCCTTTGGAACTGAGTTCTGGAAAATCCTAGATTCTTTTTCACCCACTCTGTACTTCCATTCTGCAACTCAAACAGTTTGCACTATTTCATTGTCAGTAGTCTTTAATATTAAGCCAACAGCCTAGTAGTCTTTAATATTATAATATATAGTGTTTACACTATTACAAACTTCATACAACATGTACACTAAAAATATTTTTAAACGTTTGAATTATTTTTGATGATGCAGAAATATTTTAGTGTTTCTTCTCACCTCTGGTATGCATTGGTAGATACACAGTTTATCAGATGACTGGAGAATAGTGTAACCTGAAAGCCTATTTTGCTGAGTTGCTGTTTGACACTCTGAAGATTGTCCTTTTCCTTAACATTAGAAAAGTTACAATATGTCATTTATTTTCAATGCAGATTTAAAGCATGTTTTCTTGAATGAATGTTTTTCAAAGTGATGACATTCATAAATGTTTTTGAAAATGTTTTCAATTCCCTCCAGTTGCAAAATGATTCCGTATATAACATGAGTCACTCAAAAGCCATACCAGAATTACCACCCCTACCTGCTTCTGCTTCAGCTGTGCCTTCAGAATTGTATCAGGTATGTGCTATCTCCACTTTCATCAGGGCATTCATTAAATTACAGAAGCTAGAATAAATTTAGCTTAACTTAGTAATTTAAAGTACTAAACAGGTTGTCAGATCCTTAGAAGTGTTTTTGCTGCTTCTGTTGTGATTTGGACTTTACAGTTTGGAAGTTTAAAATTGATCTTGATCTTTATTAGTATTTATATATAATTTTGAATTAATTATTTTTGAATTTAATTCTGAACTCAAAATATTTAATTTGACATTAAAACCCCCCCCCTAGTATTAATGGACCAAAAATTTAAAGTTACTGAAAAAAGGAGTTAAGAGTAATATATAGTTTTGTTCCAAACATTTGTTTTTTCTCCACATACATTGTCAGAGCACAAAAATAAACAGTTAGAATGCTGCTCTAAAACCTGCTGAGAGTTTGACAGGTACAGCTGTGATGTAAAGGGATAGGTTGCAGAGGTGCACAATGACAACCAGTACTGTATGGCACAAGAATAAAAGTTACCTGTGCTAGCACTTATGGAGGGAAGAAAAATGCTAAATGCCTCACAGTTTTTTGTGTGGTTCTTGTATATAAGTTTGTGTCAGTACTCCAATGGTTAAAAAAATATATATATTTGAAGTTTTGTATAAAATTCTTTTATTTTCCTCTGAAAATCAAACAGACTTTATAGGTGTGCATCAAAGGTTTATTTAACACATAGGAGAGAATTTGACCAGATCTGAAATTCCTGTGCCGTGTCAGGTTATGTAAATGTTACATAAATGGTAGACTTCGACAGGTGATGTTTTTTGTTCTTCTCCAGGAACCTCTGGGTTTTTTTTCTAACCCRCTTTGTCCAAGATGCCATTGGTATCACCATTAGGAAAGCATCTGCACTGTGTCCAGGAAGCTGTTGCTTCAAATGGGGGGAAAAATACAATTTTAAAAGCAGACCTATGTCAGAGAGGAGCTGAGAATTCAGAGCTTATGCCGACTTTAGCAGTTCCCAGAGATGTGCAGTKACTTCTCAGGGAAAATGCTCCAAATCTCCAAATTAGTTTTAATTCACGTGTCAGTTTGTTCCACCAAACTGTGATTCGGGCACCTTCTTGTCCAAACTATTTGCATTGCTCTATGCCTTTCTGGAAAGCTCTCAGGTGCAAAGATGGTAGAAGAAATTGAACTGAAAAGATGCTGTGAAGTTGCAGGTGCTAATTTAAGGAGTATGACTACAGTTCAGCAATAGCGTGAAAGCCTTTCTCTTTACTGATAAGATTAACCTTATCAGTTGGAAGATAAATGCAAGGCAGAAGTAATAATCTTCTCATCTATTTCAAATTGACTGTTTTGTTATCATTCTCACTAGAGCTCATGATAGACTAAGGAAAGATTTATAGCTGCATCTGTAGGAAAAATAGAAAGTAGCAGTTCTGTGCTTTAATACGCTAYGTTTTCGGAGCATATAACATGATCATCTACTGAGAAGATGAGTTTAATAGCAGCTCTTAGGTTAAGGCAAGACATATTAGGGAATGAAGATGGGATATCATGAACTTATTTAGAACCTTGTCTAGGAATGTTTTAAAACTGATGGTAGCATTGCTATACTRTAAAAGGGAGGAATGAGTGGAGGAAAAAAAAAAAAGAGCTAAAAAGCTAAATATGAATTTAAAATGAGACTTATGGGAACCATGATATGAASTACATTAGTTATTCTTTCTTATGTGCTTTTTCTCCCTGAGGATGAGTTCATATTTCTTGATCTCATGTGCCTTATAACTGTGAGTTGTCTCATTAAAATTGGACATTAAGACTGATAACACACCAGTCAATAGATAATGAGTCACCCTAGAAAGAATATGGAATGAACAGATAAAAAAAATCTATTAAAAATCTTTCAGTAATATGGGAGAAAGATAAGAGCTGAATTCTTAACTCATATTGCTCTTTACCTGTTATGATGCTTGAATGCTAAGTGAAGACGGCTCATTAATAAAGTCTTGAGAAAAGATGTTTTTTTTTTTTAAACTTTAACCTAATACAAGGAAAACAGAAGAAGCAAGAGGGACATGTGATGGGAATAGATGGTACTAAATAATGTACTAGTACTTTCTGTTATTTATAAAAATACCTTGATTATGCAAAAATGCATGAATACTCCCACTGAAGAGCTGTGTAAAATTACTCATGTGTGCTGATCTAAGAATAAAGCAGTGATCAAATGACTCTGAGTGGGTCTGTTGTATTTTCTCCATGTATTAATTGATCTTTAACCCTGTTCTATCTCTGAGAAGCCTCTTCACTGTATGGTGTAAGTTTTTTTTTTCTTTTCAAATTTCAGCTTGTTGTTAAGAACAGCTATTATCCTCCTTTGATGCAGCGAGTGTCATGGACTTTGGCAGTTCCWCTCAAAGAACAACCTTACTTCCGAAGCCCAAGTGACTCCATAGCTAATAACTATTCTCTTACTGCCCGGGATTTGAAACTGAAAAATATGCACAAACTGGAGTCCTCCTCAACAGCAAGTGCATCACTGGGTTCAGCAAAGCAGAGAGCAACCTCGCCATGTATCCATATTTGAATGTGATCATAGACTTAACTTTATTCTATACATTTTTATCTGTAGTTGCTTTTCTTTTAAAGCATCATTCTTGGCAAAGTCACTTTTTGCTGGTGAAGTCTCACAACTTATTGCCTCATAGTCATTACAGACAAATTTCCAAAATCAAGCATAACTTTAGTAAAGGTAAAACCAGTTTCTGATTACTTTGTTAGATTCACCGCTCAAACCAGTAAGTCCAGACTCAGCAAAACCTTTAATGCAATTGAAACATTTTGCTAAGGCCTAAGTCAAACCTTCTCTGTGGCGTTTTATTTTTCTGTTATTTTGTTGTCTGGATAACTGATTTAGCCCTGTTTCTTTAATACCTTATTTGAAATAACATTCTTGTATGTAATTTTCTTAACTGCTGCTTAAAGCTTCAAAAGAATTTGCCCCTTCTGTAAAAAGGCTCAAACTTACAAAAAGAAGACAACGTGATCCTGATAGGTAACATACTGCCATGTTAAAAAGATAGAGATTATTACACTCAGTTTGGGTATCTGAGCTGTGCTTTTTTTTTTTTTTTTTTTGACTTGGATGCTGATGCAATTTTAAGTTTCTAAAAAAGTGCATGCCTCAAGTCTCATATTCTGCTATGTGCTATATGAGCACCTTTCACTGCCTCTTTGAGGCACACTTAGGCATGCTAAATGATCTGATTGCTGACTTGAGAAGCTACAGTGTAGTTTGTAAAATGTAGCTGATAGAAATAAAGTCACTCAGTTGTGCTGTGAGTGTTTTAAGTATTCTATAATGCTCCTAGGATTGTCTCCAATAAGAGAGTCTAATGAATATTTGTATTTTGGAGCTTTTTCCTCTGTAAAATATAGAGAAAATATCCTTTTTGAAAGTGCAATGACAGTAACTTTCTTACTCCTTATTAAKATAAATGATGGTGAGTACCATAAGAGAGATGGACAGAATGTTTAAATTCTCATTTTAACTAAGGACTTGATAGTGTGGGTATGGAGTGACATATTGAAAAACAATGTAAAAATTATTCAATAACACTTAGATGCTTGTCATTTGTCCACCTTGATTTAATAATCCATTACAGCATGTTTATTCACTGTAGTTGTGTTCTGTTTCAGAAGTACACCAGCTTTGTTAAGCAGTTCAGAACCCTTTTCACTGTATGTTCCTGGTCATATGSCAGGATCAAAGGTCATACATTATACAGACAACCAACCGTTAACTCCAGAAGAACAACTAGATGTTATGCACCTACATGAGGAAGAGAGACGCAAGAGAGAAAAACCACCTTCAGAAAATGATATAGAGGTATTTATGATACATTTAAGGTTGAGAAAAGTAGCAAGAATAATCATCAGCAATATAAATTTGTACTCTATTTACTTAAAAACAGTTGAGAGAGGAAGACAGTGCATGAGGTTTAGAAGATGTRAATATCCAATATAGCTGAGTGCTTTTAAATCTTAGGTGAGGTCTGCACCTTTCCTTTTTGTTTCTTTTCAGTTACTCTGCCTGCTAGTTTTTCTAGTGCATTTGCAACTAAAACTGTCTTGCCAAATTCTTAACCTCTCACATTGTTGGCTTATGCACTAGACATCAGTAATTTAATACACTGTACTTAGTTCTTAGGCGCATAGACTTACATGGAAACATTGTAAGAATGTCAGGTATTGGCAGTGCTTTAAGAAGAACCAAAAGACAGAGATACTTAAAGTACATGATATTCAAGTGCCTTTCAATTCTGAAAAGGTTTCAAGAAATAAAAAGGCTCAAAATATTTCAYTATCTGTCAGAAAAAAGTCATACAATAAGTATAATATTTTTAACATTATTTTGTAGAGATACTGTTACTACATACATAATGGAGTAAAAGAAGACATGCTTGCACCTCAGGACAAGGAAGTGATGAATGTAATTTTAAAGCAYATTCCAGCTCATATTCTTGCTAGCCCAGACCTGGAGAATTTACTTGGAAGTTTAAAAGAGGAGGTTAAGGCAGACTATCGTATCAACCTCATGAAAGCCATTGGTAAGAGGCAAAAATTGCTAGTAATTCAGAGTACGTAAATATTTTGTGTATTTTGAAAGCAAGTCTACATTCCRTTCAAATTCAAAAAATCGTATTTACTAAGCCCCGTATACTAGTATTTAAATATACAGTCAGTGTGTAGTTTGGTATCTCTTGGTGCATAGAGTATTTCAATCTATTCCTGTCTTATACGCATTCCTAATTCAAATCCGGATCATATTAATAATACATAATTCTGTGTAATTTCCTCAGATATATAAAAGGGAGAGTGGATCAAATGGCCGTGGACATGGAGCAATAATCTTAATTTGTAGTAAAAGAAATTCAGATATTAGGAAAATGTTGCCACTACAAAGATAGTGAACTATTGCAACAGATTGTCAATAAGCTTTTAAATTAATGGCAGACAAGTATATGTCCACAACATTCTTGATCATGATGGGGGAAAGATTAAAGCAGATACTTCCCAGAGTACCATTTTTGTTTCTCTACAGTAAATTGTTGTTGCCCATTAACAGACAAATTTATCTCTCTAATCTCTGGTGAAGTTAGACATTGCACTGAGGTCGTATCTTAAGTTCAAAGCTTTCATTTAGGCCATTACAGGATTAATGATTAGATTAAAAAGTGATTATATGCTATTACACTATGCATGTTCAGCAAATAGAAGTCATCATAAATAAATAATTACAATCTGACAATCATATATGATTTGTTGTAGTTGACTACATCTTGATGGATCCCGCTGAGAGAGAGAGGCTGTTTATTGAAAATATCCCACGCCCTTTTCCCCGAAGAGTGGTCCGTGCCCCTGTCCCATGGCATAGCTCTTACCAAGAAGTGAAAAGCTGGAATGAAACCAATCTTTTCACAGTGAATCCGTTGATGCATACTTTGCAACAGCTCTGGCTTTCTGAGTAAGGGGTTGTGTTTATAGGATCATAATTAAGTTGAGAATGTTTCATTTTATGGTTTGCTTAGAGAGAGCATATGCTGACTTCTTTCCATATGCTACTGAGATCCTGGTAGAGCCTGCTCTTTCTGCCTCTCTAACTAAGCACACAAGGTTAGAATTGTCTAATGGATAAGTTACATTTTATTTCTTCTCTTCATGACCCCTGAAGATAGTTCAGATATTTATAGAGAAATCTATAATATTTGCTGCCTTCTAAATATTCTTTTCCCCACAGCAAAATAGTGAGTCTGTAAGAATGTCTGCGTAAAATGGTTGCTTCCTGAAGATTCTGAATGCAAGCATGAGTATGTATTCATGTCTGCAAACTGTCAGGAACTTAGTGCTATGAAATATCACCCTTTTGTTGAATATGTTACTTTTAAAGTAAAATTGCCTTCTCAGATTAAGAGTTTCCTGAAATAAACAGTCAGAGAGTTTTCTTCTCTCTTAAATTTGAGTCCCATTCAAGTGTCTGTAGTGGGAGGAGTGAAATTATTGGGCAGTTTAGAAAACAGAGAGGCATGTTATCTTGTGGAGTTAAATATAGTAGTTAAATATGGAATAGAAACAGGAATTATTGTTCTGTATGTTCTTTAATGTTCGGATGCACTAACAAATGTGGAAAAAGGACAGAAGTGTTTCCAAACTTTTAAAGAAAAAGCTAGCAGCAATATGAAGTATTGCCAGTATAAAATGAAATTGATGAGGCCTTTAACATTTACTATGAGCGAAAAAAGAACCACATTAGAAGTGTACTCATTTTACAGCTTTGAACTGACATTCATCAATTCAACAAATATTATTTGTGTTTTTAGGTAATTTAAAGACCTTCCTGATTCCATTKTACATATATTTCGTAATAGAATTCCTTAAAATATCTGCTATCTGTGTTGCTTTCTGTAGGTATAGTCATCTAAGGTTTGTTCGCACAAAAGAAATGCTTTCTGGTGACCTGCCACTGTTGCCTGCTGAGTTTAAAGATCTCATTCAAAGACATTGTATGGAAGCGCGTGATATTCTTCGGAACAAGTCAGTACCATCTGCAGCGATAGCAGAAAAATAGAGTATCTTAGACCCTGATTTATACAAAGAACATCATGTTAATATTTTGTCCTCTAATGTGAAACATCGCGTCAGAGTGCTTAAAGTTGTCCTATTTGTGTAGAGAAAATGTTGCGAGCTGTGACTTCCTTAGTTTTAGTGGGGATGTGATTGCATGTGAGAGTCAATTGATACAGACTTTAATTGCAAAAGAAGTAAATCAGGCTTTCAGACAGTGGCATGTGACTGCTTACAAGGTTTTTTATACTGCTTCTAGTAAATACATATGTAAGCAGAGACAGCATGAAAATCTGTTCATGTTAGTAAGGTGGAAGCCTGCAGCTATAAGCTTATTCTCTGTTTGCCAATGGGAAAGTAAATGGTCTAATGAATGAAGCTTTTGAAGGGTTAGAAGTGTGATTTWTTTTCTTAATCACAATTCTGGGGCTGCATTGATCTTATGGCTTTGCACCTTTTTTAGAGGCAACTCGACAACCAGCCTRATATCTAAAGCTTTAGTAGTGCTCAAAGAAAAACTGCTTTCCTTGTGGAGCCTGATTATTTTAAGCAAGGTTATTTTTTTGAGGTGACAGCCTGTGATAGAAGATAAAAACATTCTGCAAGTCCAGATCTCTTCCAGCCTCAAGGTTGTCATTTAATGTGAATCATTTAATATTGTCACTAGTGTTTAACCTATCAATGTTAATTTGAACCAATGATAAAGCTTGGTGATAACAAGCCTTCTTTGCATAAGAAAATAATTTCCTCAGTGTCTTTTTTACGGTTTTGACATTAACTCTTTTCTGCTACCTCCCTGAGTTTGCTTATTCTATATGTAATTTCTCAGATTTAATTGCCAAGTGCAAGGCAAGACTAATAAGCTTTTAAATACTTTGTCCATGCTATTTTGTTGTAGGTGGATCCCAACCTGTGTATCYCTTTTCTTTGATCAGAGAAGGAAATGGCTTCATTTTGCTCCTAAACATAACCGCGACTCCTCTCAGCAAGTTGAAAGCTATTTTGGTTCAGTGGCAAATCTCATGTCATTACAATTACGTGGGATGGTTGTTAATTCTTTGGAAGATCTTCTTGCCTTTTTTAAGATCCATCAGGTATATGCTGTGCAGTGTGTTTATGCATATGATTTATCAATGTTATGTAGAAATATACCATACATCTGTAAAATAAAATATCCTCAAAAAGCTAAAATATTCTGGGTAAATCTTGCCTTTATAAGCTATGTCTGGGTCCTCCAAGCCTTTGTGCGTACTCTCTTGGTGCTTACTGGATTTTTTCACATGGTCAAGAACTACTTGCATAAAATGTCATTTGCAGGAATAGGGTTATAGTTATCAGTCTGTAGAAGTTTCCAGCTCTATCTTCAATGGATGTGCTTTTTTCAGGCTTTTTGAATGTTTTATTTTTATTGGCTTTCATCTGGCCAAAGACTTAAATATATTTTTCCAAAAGCACGTGAATAACATTCTTTCAAGTCAAGTGTGCATAGTCATGCATGTAATCCTTTGCAGAGACAATTGAAAAATGTGGTGTCCCTGTGTGTACCAGATGAATGTTTTTTATTGTTTGAAGTAAAATATTTTATTATAAAAATAAGCTTTTATTACTGTTTTGGTTGTCATAAAGTTGCCTCTTAGGGGAAAAAAATTCTTTAAATAAACACCCAGGATCTACCATGATAAGATAACATGAAACATATTTAAGTGGAGTGAATGTGGGAGATGAAAAATTGCATTATAGCAATTGGACCACAAGCAGTATTGTCAAAGTTATGCTAAGCCTTGTATCTGAATGATGATGGTGCTGCTGATGATTTCTTTTTGTTTTTGGAGCATCTACGTCAGGATTCTAGTCATKAATTAGGACTCTTAGTGTAAAGAGATTTTGGGTGTAGGACAGTTATTCAACATCCAAGCAATTAAAAAAAAATTAAAAATCTTGCACTTGATGCTGGATTTTATTTYTGTCAGGCATGAAGGATTTCTTTTTAGTGTTTTAATTCTGTATGGTAGTGAGTTCTGTTACTTCAATGGGAACTGAGGCAATTAGGCTTAGATCCAGTCCTCTATTCCACTCATACAGTTTCATTGAGGAGTTGGCATGTAAATACTTTGTGTATTGGAGCGTCAGTGTTTTGAATAAGAGTCAGTAAAGAAATTTTCTTTTGTGCTGTGTAGTTGAGAGAGACTTGCACAAGCTTGAATCTTTTTTAAAACGATTATAGTTATAGTTAATTTGACATGTACAATTTTCATTCTTTTCTCTAAGGATGGGAATGATTTTACAGAACCATATCAAGAAATGCAGTTCTTTGTRCGTCAGATACTAATAGTAAAACTCAATG
Organism: Eudromia elegans; assembly: GCA_003342815.1. Taxonomy (NCBI): domain Eukaryota; kingdom Metazoa; phylum Chordata; class Aves; order Tinamiformes; family Tinamidae; genus Eudromia; species Eudromia elegans. Next base: position 1,613,048 of record PTEX01000149.1, on the reverse strand, counting down.
CAGAAGAACCCAAGATTGTGTTTGAGCCACCACTAAAAGAATGTTGGGATTTAATCAGCCAGTGCTTCAGAGAGATACTACAAAGTGCCGAGGAACTTCCAAAGGTACTGAAAAGTAATAGCTGCATGCAAAATACAGTGTGAACAATATACAGTTGTGAATGAGGCAAAAACCTGACATGTAGAAGATAAAGATGAGGGTCCTATGTCAGAAGTTCTATGAACTTTTGTAATTACAGAAGATGAAATAACAGTTACTTCTTTTYGAGTTATATTAAAGCTCTGGTTTAATTTTATATAGTTTTCACATGCAAGCAATATGTGTAATCAAATGACATTTTTTTCAGGTATAATTACTACCTTTGTTCCCATGTTTTTTCTTACAGCAATATTTTTTTCTAYGACAGAAGTAATTTGTGTACTTGGACATATTCCATTTGTTCCATTCTATTGTGCAGTAGTCTTTGGGATATTTTATAATTTCTAATCAAATTGTGAGGAAGAACTCATTCAATTATCAAGCACAGAGTCCAAGAACACACACRAATCCTTCATTTGCATGATCACATTGGTACTTAAGATGTGAATACGTAACGCAGATCTGAGCTGCTTTGAGCATTGAATAATATGACATTTCAGCTCCAGAGCATAATGATGAAGTCCCAAACTTGCTTCTGACTGTGACCTTTTTTTTCCAAAGAARCACCCGAGTGATTTGAAGTGATTATTGAATATGAATTAGAGTCTTTTGGATTGCAGTTCCTTAACCAAATTATCCATATTTTTATAAAGTGGAGGGTAAACAGAGTACTTYATTTCTTCTATTGTATATGATTTCACAATATTTATGATGGTTCTYCTTAGGTAGAAAGATTTCTGTTTCCAGAATTAAATAGAGATGATCTCATTCTCAGTACAGTCAAACCAGATGAATCGTTGTTTTCAGAGTTGGTGAACAAACTTGAAAAAATCTTTGAGAGCAACATTCTCGGCCCACAGAAGTAAGTTTTGTCTGTTTAGCTCCCTTACTCACCAAATCCTCAGATTTATAACATTATCTGTTTGACTCAGACCTTCAACTGTTTGAGTTGATTTGTTACCTGTTATAGAAAATCTTCATATTGGAATTTTGTGTTTGCTTTTGTGATCTTYTCTTTTTAAGGTATTTAAACGTGTACAGGAAATACAACGATCTTTTGAACAACAATGCAGAACAAGACGTTACTAATTTTTTGAAAGAGGGTCATTCTTTGGAAGAGTTTAGTGAGGTAATATGTAGCTGACTGGTACATGTTCRTACAGCAACTAATATAGACACTAAACTTGCTATTATTTTATTTGTTCTGAAGAACTTCCACCTTAATATTTTATCCTGGAAAATATTAGGGAAATCATTTCAATTTGTGTAGCCCTTTGCTGCAGGCTTGCTATGGCAAGAGAAGAAGGTTTCTCTGTGGTCACCTTCTGTGGGTTTAGTTGGATTAGGTTTCTGGTAGAAGTGCACAGGAAGACTGCCYTCAATGGAACTGTGTCCCTTGCTGCTCCTTCACCTTTTGCCTGTAGTCAATTTTGTCCACTTCTTTTTGCTTCATTCCCAGCTTAGCCTCTGGCTGAGTACTTCTTACTTCTTATGGGCAATTTGTGATATTCTTTTGACCTGGGATTCTGTGGGCAGGAATTGAAATCTGAAAATATAAAAATGAGTTCTTTATGTCTGAAAAAGCATACTGACTGGCAGTTAATTAGTTCTTGCTTAGCTTTTTTCATGCACAAACTTCGAGGAAAAATAACAGGTTTATTCTTTTCTACTTGTAGAAGATTGACAATTTAACAAAACTCAAAAGGGAGGTTGCTTCCTTGCATGTTACTGTCCCCTTGGCTATGTTCTGTCTGGATGCAGTACAGTTGAATGAGGAACTCTGCAATAGGATCCAAAATCTTAAAGATAGATTGATTGAATTTGAAGTGATTGAAAACAGAACATTAAATAACAGGTACTTTTTAGCATGCATAGTTTTTGCTATAAGTGTCCACTGAAAATGTAAATCCCAACGATTCATCCCACTGGTCTGAAAAGATCTTCTATGTAATGAGGGACTGTTCCCTAGCGGGACCTCTGTGTCTCTACTGGCTGTGAAGGGGATCTACACAAGCAGCTTAGGCCAAGCACCTAATATTTTGAAAACTTAAATTTATTTAAATCAATCCTTCCTAAGAGACCCTTCTAATTTTAACAGTCATTCACTTATATACCAGTGCTCATAAATATAGTTGGATAGTAGAATTGATTGTGTAGAGTAAAACATGATCATTTGTCAACTTATTGTGWATGCTCATCATAATATTTAATTAAGAGGAATTTTTAAATAAATCTTAATTTATCGAGATGCTTAGTATTCATGTTCAAAAGAAGAAAAGCTTCAACAAGATTTTGCATGTCTTTTCATTGATGATCCCAATGATATGTCATTTTTTTGTTATTGTAGCATTTGCAATGAATACAACATAATTGCAGATAGAGTGAGTGAGGTGCCTTCGAACAGTGAGGAGTTGGTGGAACTTGCTGCATACTTGAAGAAATCCAGTGAAGTTACTGTTTATAAACTGAGACGACAGATCTCTGAAGCGATGTACAGACTGGAATTCCTCATGGACTATGCTGATCTGCCTTGTATGTGTAAACTACAGAATATTAAAGTCTTCATAGAAAAATATGTATATATATGTGTATATATGTGGGTATTAGGCKCTACATGATAAATGTTTCATCTTCTAAAATGTTCATGGAAAGTTCCAAGTGACCCAGACGGGAAATAATAAGGATTCAGAAGAGACAAAAATACCCATACAGGAATGGGGGGTTGGGAGGGAGGGGGAAATCCTGACAACTTTATTTCTTCTTTTCCAAAAGWGTCTTTATGTCATTTTGCTGAGATGCTTTGCTGTTTTGAGTTGATAGGAAGGTGGTTCTTCAAGCTTAGGAAACATCCGTAGAAATTGCTTTTGAGTTTGCACTCGTGTTCAGAGCAAAAACTTGTTGTAATTAGTACATACAAAGATTTATTAATTTATGTCCTTTTCAGTGGCGGGATGATAGTTTCTCATTGGAACATGTGTTCAGATCAAATAGCAATTGAAATAATTAGGGTATGGCATGGTTATTAAAACTTTTTTGATTTATGCAGCTGCTTAGAAAAGAAATATTGCRTCTTCCTAAATGCAGTTGAGCTATTTTGCTTACTCTTCACAACAGCCACTCTTTTAGATTGTTGCTTAAAGGATAGTTTCCTTTTTTTTTCTTATWTTTTTTTTCTTAATTTTAGTGGATGACATAAAGCTGAATAGTACCGTTTTCCATTGGCCTGATCAGATTGAGGACATCTTTGAAAACAGTAGAGCCCAACTGTATAACAGGAGGAATCGTGCAGAGATGGCTTTGCTTAAAAGGTATGGTGTCAATATGTTTTCTTCCRGTGATGGTAAAAAGCAGATAATGTCAAATAGTGGTCAAATCAGAGTTCATTTGACAGTGTCTGTTACAATCCATAAAATAAGCAAAATCTGAAAAGGAGTGAAAGAGAAAACTGTATTACCATTAACCATCTRTATTTCAGATGTTCTCAATTTGAGGAAACTCTTGAGATTTATAAAAAAGARGTAGAAAGCTACAAAAGGCGAGATGTTATGACCATGGAAGAAATGAAGAACAATGCTGAGAAATTTAAGGAGTTAAATAAGAATCTGGATAATGCAGTAACAGAATTGGAGGTTAGTATTTATTTGCCCACCTAAGATACAGTGTGGGTTTCAGTGTCTTGGATGAGGAATTTTAGGGGAATRTTTCAGTTGAAATCCTGAGTTTCATTGTTTTGAAACAGTCTACAGTGGTAGGATCCTGTCCCAAGAAAACAGAACTCTTCAGGAGAAGGATGCTAGGAATGTTTGGCATTTTCCCCAAATCAGGGTTTTTGCTGCTAGGTCTGCATTCAAGTCCCCTTTGCTTGGTCCCCAGTTAAAAAACAAATATTAAAACCAAATATTTTCCGTGTATTTTTATCATTGTAGACCTTAAATAAGTATTATAATGGGGAAAGGGAAGTTGGCTTGTGTTGGAAGCAACTGAACCTTAAGGCTCCTGGATTCCATTCAGGGACCTGTAGCTGATTTCCCATGTACTTCTAGGCCAAATAATTAGTCTTAGCTGTGTTTCTGCTGGGAAATGAGAGCAGTTACCTTTGATAGGTCTTATGGGTGTTGTGAGGCTTAATTAATATTTCTAAATGACAGTGAGACAAGAGATTTCTGCGTACTTGGACCTTGAGAATCAGACTTTTAATTAAGTCTACCCTAAAGAGAAAATTGGACCAGTTAAAGCAGTTTAGGACCTAGATGAATTGCCACAATTCCTTCATGTTAACACTCTCAACCTGATTTAAACTGAGGAGTTTACGGTCTTCAAAGTGGCTTAATAATTTGGGAACTTCAGTTTTAACGAATGCCATGGTGCATAATTTATTTCTAAATGGATATAGATTTTAAAAGATATTTGAATAGTGAATGATACCAGCAAGTAACTAGGGGAATTTTCAAGAATACATTTACTTTGTTTACCTAAAATCTACAGGTATAAATCTACAAAACTGACTAACCTTAAGACCAATAAAAAACTTTCCAACATCACCTGTTAAAATGTTTAAATACCAGTAGGAATTTGATGGCAATAAATATATATATATATAATTTTTGTCTTGAAGGCTATTAATAAAGAAGAGGAATTACTTGAACAGGAGAAAAGTCAATATCCTCTACTGCAAACTATAATTACAAAGAAACAACCTTTTGAGCAGCTTTGGATAACTGCATATAATTTCCATATCAAATCTGAGGAATGGATGAATGGTGAGACTCTGGTGATTTTTTCTCAAATGTCTCATTTTCAGTTGGTTACATTTTACTAAATAAAGTGGAAGCTGTAAATGTTGATTGGTTGTTAGAGAAAAAAAGTCCAAGAAATAAACACTATCAAACAACATGAAATACAACATGCAGTTTGCCCTAAGCTTATTTTTTTTTTATAACAACTGCTGTCCAATTAAAGGAGAATGATTATAAATATATGTAAATAAATCTCTTTGGTGATACCCTTATGCTGACTTCTACCTGTGCTCTTTTACACTGCTGTATTCAGGATCTCTTCAGGAACTGAATGCTGAAGAAATCACAGAAGAAATTGGGAATATGTGGAGAACTGTGTACAAGCTCACTAAGAGTTTTCCTGATTTGCCTGGGCCTAGGCGCTTAGCAGAAAATTTGAAATACAAGCTTGATAAATTTAAGCAGCATCTTCCTGTCTTGTCAATTGTCTGCAATCGTGGAATGAAGGAGAGACACTGGAAGCAGGTACGTAAACTTCWCTTTAGCTATGAAAGTAGTCTACCTCAGAAACTGATAGTTCGGCACGTTAGTCCATGTGTTAGTAAAATTCTGTATTTCACAATGAGAAAATCCTTTATCCTGTCACAATATTTTTATCCTGTCCATATTTTTAATGGAATGGACAGGATCTTCTTTGAATTAGTGATTTATGGTAGAGAAGCAAACTGGARAAGTTGCATTACTTTCTRACTTCTTATTGCAATKATTATTATTATCTCTTAYTGTAATTCTTATGCAGTTGTTTTCTTTATTGCATTAGTTTTTATTTCTTGATAAGTCTGCTACAAGCTTGCATCCTGATGATGATTTTTATTTCTTATTTTGTTTTCAGATCAGTGAAATTGTAGGATATGAAATCATACCTGATGAATCTACTAGCCTTGCAAACATATTGGATTTTGGGCTATCAAAATGTATTGAAGAGTAAGAAGCGTACTGTAATCTCAATTTTCTGGCAATTAGTATRTTTAATATGCCAGTTACCAAATTCTACTTTTTGTTTAGTTGTTTTTATTTTTTTCCATACATGCATGTGTGTATTAGGATCTTTCAGAGTTTCACAGCTATATTTTATCAAACTAAGTGTGGAATTGCTGTAAGCTCTTATGCAACAAAGGCATCAAAATACAAAGTAATACTCTTAAAACATATTTGCATATGCATTCACAATTTTCTATCTGTATTTGATCTCCAACACAATATTCTAGTGATTAATATTTCTAACTTGATGACCCTGAAAGTCCAAAAACATTCTCTGAAATAAGAGTGGGTGATATTTTTGATGAATATATATAGCTATACAGTTCTGCCTATGTCTATGACTTTTTTTTTTAATCTTCAGCTGTGTTGCAAAAACATTTCTAAAATATATTTAATTCCGATTTAGACTGGAACCTATTGGAGCAGCTGCCAGTAAGGAGTATTCCTTAGAGAAATCAATGGAGAAAATGAAATCAGAATGGGTCAACCTACACTTCAGTCTAGTGAAGTATAGGGATACTGTGAGTAAACACCAAATCAGTAGATATATTAGTAAAAAGATTTGCTTTTATTCTAAACAGCAGTTAAGAAACATTAGAGGAAAATTATACTTGACTTGTTGCATGATGGAAAGAATCCAAGAATCTGGTCAAACTTGTCCATTAGCTTACCTTATATTTACGTGGCTGATGTTGCCCTAGTGTCTGGATAACTCATGATCTCAACAAACTTGTCCTAACAAATTTGTGAGCTTAAGAGCTTCTGCTAGTTTTATATGGCAAGCTGCTTTATAGTAAAATTTAAATTTGATCAGGAGGCGCATAATGTCACATGCGGTGAAGAAGATTAATTTATAAATCACTGGAATCCCTGGCTAGCTTCTTGTTCACACCACCACTTTCTCTCTAAACTTTTGGTGAAGCAGATATATGTACAGTAGAGATACCRTCTTGCATCTTCAGATACATTGCAGTCTTCATGCCTTGCTTCTCTTGCTTTCATCCCTCAGAAGGAGAAACAGAAAACTGTGAGTGTAAATTTTAAGAGCAATGAAATAAAGCAACTCTCATTTGCCTTAACAAAATATGATATATTTACAGAATACCAGCATTCTGTCAGCAATTGATGACATCCAGCTTTTGCTTGATGATCACATTGTTAAGACTCAGACAATGTGTGGCTCTCCCTTCATCAGACCAATAGAAGCTGAATGTCGGGTAAGGAAAAGTTAGTTTCATTGAGCTTGCATGTATTTTATAATTCACTTTCCCCAAGTGTTTTAAGGTGTATTGGCATGATAAGGACTTGTTTAATTTTAAGTGTTTCTAAGGAGCAGAAATATTCATATTATTCTCCAAGAGTTTTGAATTTATGGCTTCCAGAAAAGGGTGCGCAAAACTTCCTTTGCAGCTAAAGAAAGCGTATTTGCATTGTTAAGTCCCTCTTTATGAGTGTGATTTTTAGTTACATGTCTTGGGAACATGTCAGCTAATTTAAACAAATCCTATTGTGTTGTATAATGAGACACAAGTCTGCCATTTTTAAGAGATAATGCGTTTGTAATCTTCAGGAACTGGTACAATCCTCAAGAATTTCAAGGTGTTTTTTGTTAGCTGTCCTCTTATTTGTACAGGTGTAATCTCCTGGAAGGCTGATAAAACAGAGCCTCCTGTAGCAATTCATTTTTGTTAAGAAAAAGGAATCCAAAGGGAGGATTATGCAGAAAGCAGAAATCTCCTTCCCATGAGTATTAGATAAAACTTTCTTTTTTCTTTTTCTTTCTTTCTTGTTTTTGTGGGTGGTGTTTTTTTGTTGGTGTGTGNTTTTTTTTTTTTTTTTTTTTTTTTTTTTTTTTTTTTTTTTTTTTTTTTTTTTTTTTTTTCCCCCTGGCTAATTCCAATCACTTGTAAGCAAATCTAACCTAGAAATCCTCCATTCCTTCTTTTGGAATTAAGCTTGATCTTAGGTACCACTGCTGCCCACAAGACCTGAGGGAATGAAGAGAAACTACTAATGTAGAGCTACCTCAACAGTCTTAATTTACTCCTTGCAGGTTCATGAACAATACAGTCTGGATAAATACATTCCCTGATATATTTTGCACTATAGACCCTGAAAGACAAAAGCATGCCATCTGAAATACTTTATTCCAGAGATACCTCCATCTGGTTTTAGAATGGCTTTTATCTTGCTAGATTGCATGAATTATGTCCATTTGTGTTGGCATAAATTTGGGCCGATGTTTGGCACAAATGGAGAGTTACACTCTCTCCAGGAGGAACATGGTGACCTGCAGCRTAAGTAGGACAGAGTAGATGTTTGAGATTGAAGACATGGCTCTACTTTACACTACTGAAAAATAACGTCTTGYGTAAGTACTTTAAAAAGCTCCATTCTCCTTTGAGAGACCAAATGACATACTCAGGAAGGAAGCAGATATGAGTATTTGGAAAATCAATATCCATATTATGCATATCCTTCATTTGGTTGCTAGATAAACSTGAAAGTAGAGATGTGTAACAACCACAACAACTCCTGTAAAGGGAATAACCTGRTAAAGAGAATAAACAAGTATCCACTGTGGTCCGGTGTTACCTCAGACTTGAGAGAGTTGTTTATTTTCTGATCAATTACTTTACAGAGCAGAGGAAACCTATCCCAAAATGCTGTTAACACACGAAGTTAGTGTCTGCCTTCACAGAAAGCACTGTCTCGGGAAAGAGTTTTTCCTTTGATGTTGTAGGAATACAAGGGAAACAGCTAGAGTGAAATGTTTTCAAAGTCCTTTAAGAATAATTACACAGGAATGCAGTGCAGAAGACACCGCATTAAATTAAGTAATTGGATTTTACATGGTCACTCATTGAATATGCAATTTAAAGTGCTTGCTTAGAAGTCTTAACATTAAATGTTTTCATTGCAGGCTTGGGAAGAAAAGCTTGTTTTAATGCAAGATATTCTAGATAATTGGTTAAAATGCCAGGCAACATGGTTGTATTTGGAACCAATTTTTAGTTCAGAAGACATTATAGCTCAAATGCCTGAAGAAGGTAGAAAGTTTGGGATTGTGGATACATACTGGAAAGATATCATGTCAGAAGTGGTAAGAGCTTACAGTYAATATAGCATGCATTTTTATTTACATTGATAACATTTAATGTTATTTTAAAGATTTATTAGCTTTTCTGTAGTTAGATACTTGGATTTAAGTCACAAAAAGTTGTAATCTGGAGCTGAAAATCCTTCACTAAGCCCAGTGAAAATCTGGGCTTCTTCTCTTAGAAGAATTTGCAGTTAAGAATCGTAGATTAAATCACTGCTATTTTGAGTTTACTGTAGAGGCTGGGTGTTGCAGGATGAAGTACAGCTTGATAAATATTTGAATTCTAAATTTTCSAGCTTTTGTACAGTTATATGGTGAGAATTGGGTAGAAAGTTGAATGATATGTGCTTACAGTTTCTGTTTCAGAGTTCATTGTCAATCTCTAGAATTCTCCTCTTGATTTAATTGGATTTTGGATTAGTCTTTTAAAGTTGTTAGAGCAAGACTCTTTTGCATGTGATTGTTTCCTACTATGTGGCGAGATGTTTCTTAGAAACTTCTGTGAATATATCCTGAGCTGTTGACATGTCCCAGCAGGACAAGGATAAATCCATGGGGATATTAAATGCAATTGGGAACCTTTTTCAGCTTCCTATAAATAACTAGTTGGTTTAAAAGTCAGATACTTAGTGACAGTATGAACTGAGATATTTCAAAAAGTATTAGGCAGTTTGTGATGAAAGTGCTGAAATAATCAGTGTAACAAAAYAGAAGTTGAGATCTATATAACAGCTCAAACCCCGTGAATAATGAAGTCTGTTCTGAAATCTGCGTAGCCTTGAATATTAAGAGTGTTATCAGAAAGTGCAAACACAATTTAAATAGCAAGAACAGAAAATGAATGTGACACACTGTGACTATGTTTCACAGAACTTATTTGTGAATAGGAAAAAATATAGCAAGGAAAAAATGTTCACGAGAGAAAATATTAAATATTTTAATTTCTGTGCATGCTTCCATTTTGTATAGTTCAAATTGGCAAAAGTGATCAAATAATACATTTGGAAAAACGATTAAATAATAGCAAAAGCTGTCAAATAATATATATTTATATTATTGATACTTAACAGTATAAGGTCACACAACAAAGACCTTTAGCTTTCTGGACTCTTACAACATGTGTAATCATTGATAACAATTTAATGTAAAATGACATTTCCTAATCGTATTGAATATGAGCTTTTAGCAGTTTCTCCTGAGTGTTTGTTTCTATAAAGGCTAAAGAGACGAAGGTACTTGTGGCAACTGAACAACCCATGATGCTGGAGAGACTTCAGGAAGCAAATACTCTCTTAGAAGAAATTCAAAAGGGGTTGAATACTTACTTGGAGAAGAAAAGATTGTTTTTCCCAAGGTAAATTAATTAAGCAGCCCCAAATTAGAGACAAAAAGACATAAAATTTTGAAGCTATTTCTGTTGAGCTGTTTCATAAGCACATGTTTTCATGTGCAGTCCTACATAATAAAGAATGAAAACCTGTTCTTTCTGGACTTCAATTCAGCATCCCAAGCTCCAGGTAAATTTGCAATGCCAGGGACAGGCAAGAAGTGGAGGGGCAAAATCTGTCTCAGCACATTGAAATCTTGTGATTATAAAATCATTATCACTTACAGGGAATTTCTGTGGGAAGTTGCCACCTTTCCATGGCTGATTCACTGCTTATGGCCTAGTCCTATCCTCTTMAGCTCTGCAGGGGTGTGTGACACATAGGCATTGTATAATTATGAGGAGCAGGGATTTGATATTATTGCTCTGTTGTTATATTGGTCTTCTAAGTAACAAAATATAGTAGCTTCTTAAGACAATTTTCGTGTTTGGAAAGAGTGTATTCATTAATTGTATCATTTTAACAGATTCTTTTTCCTGTCTAATGATGAGCTGCTTGAAATATTGTCTGAAACAAAGGATCCCCTTCGGGTACAGCCGCATTTAAAGAAGTGTTTTGAAGGAATTGCTAAACTGGAGTTCACAGAAGCTCTGGAGATCACAGGCATGATCAGTTCAGAGAAAGAAGTCGTTCCTTTCATAGATAAAATCTATCCAGTGAAAGCAAAAGTAATTCTTATTTTACTATAATAAAATAATGCTTTAGCTAAAGTGTAAGTTTTGGGGGGGATGCTATTTAAAACTTTTAGGATGAGATCATAGAAGGTATTTAGGGATTGAAAGTGCAGACTGGTATTGTCTCACACAAAAAGGGTTTCCTGCTGGAAGAACTAAGTCATTCCACCTTTTTCAGCTGTGGCTAAAGTTGGTTGTGGTTCACAGTGTAAGTTGGACATTAATGTATGATAGTCTGTTGTAAATACGAGATACTGATGGGATTGTTTAAAATAAAATTAGGTCCTCACAATTGCACCATTACAGACTTCAGGTTCCTAAGTTTGGMAATGTGTCTGATTTTCTGCTTTTATTGCTGTGCCCCACATAACAATGTGCAGCTGAGTGACACTGTGATACCCAGAGAGAGAGGAGTTACAGACCATCTTTTTTTCCTCTTCATCTTCCAGGAAAAAAATATGCCCAGTGTTTAAAATGATCATGTTTAACTGACCTTTCAGGCTGTGATTTTCATTTCCCCTTCATGCTTGTATGAAAGCCTGTCTGCTTCTTGAGCTAAATTCCTTTTAAAGTTAGTTTGATTTGCCTGCTGCCAGGCAGTGTTACACTATGCTAGGGCTGTCAGAATTTAGGTGCTTTTTCTTCCAACTTTTTTTTTTTCCTGTATATCACACCCAGAGCAGAAGAAAGCATATTTAAGCCTAACAGAATTCAACTGTACCCAACACAATTGCCCTTTAAATAGAATTTAATTAGGAAATGTGTATCAATTCTTACCTTTTTTCCTCATTTGAAGGGCATGGTAGAAAAATGGCTTTTGCAAGTAGAAGAAATGATGCTGGCTAGTGTAAGAAAGGTTCTTCAAGATGGCATAAGAGGATATGTCAAGGTAACTATCTGTTTCTAAATTACAGTAAAAGAAGATTTCACAAGCAGCTTTCCATAAACAGGTTTCTCAAATTCACATTATAGGAGTCCTTTTGAAAATGGACTCCAGATCTTCCTATCCAGTAGTATAAGATTAAAGTTTTACATCTGAATTTCTTGAAGGAAAATGAACTAAGCTTTCCATTTATTTCTTTTTAGCTGAGACTTTTTTWAAAAAAAAGAGAGACGAATTTTTATCAATGCCACTTTCTAGTGTGTTTATATGACTTTGTCTGGAAATTTTTTTTTTAAATTTGTTTTGTTTTCTTTTTAAGGTTCCTCGAAAAGAATGGGTGCTTCAGTGGCCTGGACAGGTGGTTATTTGTGTTTCATCCATTTACTGGACAAAAGAAGTGTCTGAAGCTATAACTAAGGGAACTTTACTGGTAACATTATTTTTTGTCTTTTTATTAATTAATTGCTGCTCAGTTCTATTAATAATAATTTCCTCCTATTAAAGAAAAACATCTTTCAACAGCATATTACAGTTTGCTCACAGTATTTTTTTTCTTCCTATTTCTTAGAACGGACACATTTTTATTTACTTCTGTGTAAAACAGTAATTCCACAGTAGGAGTTACAAGATGTTACTGGTATAAATAAAAGTTATCAACACCAAAAAGTTATAAACTGTTTTCAAACACTAGGTATTTTTATCTGTAACTCTCATCTTTACATTTCAAGCCACAGGGGAGCCAGCAGGCAGAAAATCTCTTTTAGAAGGATGGTACAGTTTTTTGGCTGGCTATGCTAGATTCTCCTTATGATAAATGTACAGCAGCCAAGATTCTTGTTTTTGTGAGGAGCTTTCCTTGTGCATTTTAAAGTGCTTTTGTTGCTTCTTTACTTCTGAGAAAGTAAATCCAGATATTTGTAGTAAAGTTAGGAAATCTTCAATTTGCTGAATATTAGTTTTAAAATGAATTTGAGACAGATCTACACAATGGAGAAAATCTTCCCATCTTCCATCACAGAGTTTTGTCTTTTCTATTAGGAAGAAATAAGAACCTTCTACTTCCTCTACTTTCAGACCATAAAGCTTTTTTATGTGTTCCTRGTAAAATAAAGTGGCAATATGTGAAGGAGAATGTAAATGCATGTGTAGCGCCAGGAATTCCATTACTCCGTTTTGTTGGAAGGGCGAGTTATAATGACTGCTCTCATGGGAGGATAGAAAATGTTAGCTGCAGCATTACATTAATGCCTGTGTCCTCTTTCTGTGACAGGATTTCTTGGAGAAGAGCAATCTACAAATTGCAGACATTGTTGAGTTAGTGAGAGGAAAGCTGTCCAGTGGAGCTCGGCTGACTCTTGGAGCTCTTACTGTCATTGATGTGCACGGTAAATGCACTGCTGCTGATATTCTTATTACTTCTGAGGCAGTGCTACTCTCTGCATTTTGGTGAATTATATGAAAGAGCCAACTGAAACATTTTTTCCAGGGAAAGAACCATTCCATAATATGAGATAAGGGTTATAATAATGATTTTCCTTATTCCTTTTCATTTTGGGAAGATGAAAACTAGGTATACAGACTAGACTTGTGCTTTAGCCAGTTGGTTATTTGATTTGGCTTGTAGCAACCTTTCTGAGCTGTCTAGTCTCAGTGTGTCTTAGATCAGTCTCTCTTTTCCTTCCAGCAGCGGGGTTSGGGAAGGAAGGAAGTACACTCTCACCAAGAATAGCAGGCCCCATTCTCTAGCTATTCCAGCATTTCTTGTGCTCAAAAGCAGAAAAAACCTGCGCTCTTGTATTTGGAATCTCCCTGCAAGAGTAAAGCTAGCAGAAGCAGTATAGCTGCTCTTTTACCTCTACTGGAGGGAAAAGGAAATGGCATCTTTAACCTTTGGTCCCTGTCTCTGACAAGTATTTAACTGAAGATTTTTTTTGTCCTCCTGCAGTAGTGGGATGCAAGTATCCCATATAGACTTCTTGTATCCCATATAGACTTCTTGAGCAACCATAAGAAAGCGATTGCAGAACTTCTTTAGGTTGATAGATATTGCTCAAACCTGCACAGTTCTCTCCTATCTGCTTAGGGGAAGCACTATAAATCAAATGAATATGATTCCCTAAGCAAAGCAGACACATCTTTCTTTCTTAGTTAGATTTTAGATTTGTTTTACTTTGAGTAAACTAACATGTAGAATGGTATATGAGTTTGGACCCTTTAATAAACTGTATCTTATTCTGCAGCTCGTGATGTGGTTGCAAAATTGGCTGAAGACAAAATCACAGATCTTAATGACTTCCAGTGGATTTCTCAGCTAAGATATTATTGGGAAGATAAGAATGTAATGGTGCGAATGATTACAACAGAAGCCAAATATGGATATGAGTATCTGGGCAACTCTCTACGCCTGGTTATAACCCCACTGACAGATCGATGTTATAGGTAAAGCCATATTGTCTACGAATATTGTTTCGGTAGGGCAAAATATGAAGTCATTAGGGGACAAGTAAGTCATTACCAATGGAATATACATAGGGCCATCCCTTTAAAAACTGTCCACCATGAAAGGCTCTGGATTTCTAATGTATATGTTGTTGTTTGTGTAGGACATTAATGGGTGCCTTGAAACTAAATCTTGGTGGTGCTCCAGAAGGACCTGCTGGGACTGGCAAAACAGAAACAACAAAAGATCTAGCAAAAGCACTTGCAAAGCAGGTACCAAAATAGAGATATTTTTCTTTGGACTTGTTTGGAAATGTGGATATTTCCTGAAGTGCTATTTATGAGAAAGCACCACTGTTCTTTACATACTATAGTTATAGGGACATAGGTATACGGAGCTCACATGTAGGACTATTTACTTTTACTGATATCCAAAATGAGCAGTGATTACACTTCCCATTTTAGATGCTAAGAATTTTATATTGTGAATATTCAATTAATACTGAGAGATATTCGCTCTATGTGTTTTTTTTTTTTTTTATAGTGTGTGGTCTTCAATTGCTCGGATGGTCTTGATTACAAGGCAATGGGCAAGTTCTTCAAGGGGCTGGCACAGTCTGGTGCATGGTCCTGCTTCGATGAATTCAATAGAATTGAGGTAACTTTAACTATGAGAGATAAAATGACAAAGCTTTCRTTTAAGATGCAGGACTAGTTAAGATGCAGGACTGTACAATTTCTGACACTTTTCCTCTCTTTTATGTGGACACTTCACTCAGCGGTAATAAGATTGGAAAGAATTGGAGAGGATTGTCCTTCTCTTCTTTTCTCAAATTGCAACTGTGGGGCTGCATGTCTCTTTCCCACACAAGACAGGCAAAGCCCAGTGATGGCTAGCTGAGTGTCCGTACCTGAGTGACCTGGCTAAATATCTGGGTAACTAGACACAGTCTAACCCCAAACTTGGTCTTGTTTTGATTTTTGTTTTAAATTTTGATCACTAATGACTTTGGGCAAGTTTTATTGTTATTTTGATGGAATTACATTTAAGTCAATACCAATACATTTGGAAATTCCATTAGGTTTTATATCTGTTTTGAATACTTTAGTATCCTTAACACATTCATTTTCCCAAAACATTCATTTTTCCACCACATTTATCTACCATGGCCTGTTTAGTTTTTGTTATGAATTCAAGTGTCAGTGTTGTCTGTTTCCAATATTCTGTTATCCTGGTATTCTGAGACAGCCCTCACTTGCCTCACCCAGTTTTCTCTTTGCCTCTCAGTTCTAGGCACTGAATGAGTCGGTCTTTCTGAAGAGTCTTAATTTCTTTATGTAGTWGGAAGTAAGAGGAAAGTGCATTAGCAGGCCTCCAGAGGGAGTTCCTGTCCACCTAGCTTATGTGTCTACATTCAGGCAGATGATTTCTGCCTCTGAAAGCTTTCAGAAGCCTCTTTTGACGTCTGTGCACTGGTTGAATAGGCAATGGGGACACTAACTTTCAGGAGATTGCTTCAGTGGATACCTAATGTTTAGAGTAAATTATCAGACTGGATCTAAACACAGCATGATTTTTTACTTGGAGGAATTCAATCAAAGTATATAAATAAAAAGCATTTTATATCGTCTTCAGGTGTTTTATGTTTTATAATCTGTTTTGTTTCTATTAGGTTGAAGTATTGTCTGTAGTTGCACAACAAATACTTAGTATACAGCAAGCTATTATTCGCAAACTCAAAACATTCATCTTTGAAGGCACAGAGATCTCTCTTAATCCAACCTGTGCTGTGTTTATCACTATGAATCCTGGGTACGCTGGACGGGCAGAGTTGCCTGATAATCTGAAGGTAAATCTGGAATCCTGATTTCAGAAGAACGGCTATTCTCACAAAATGAACACAAGTTGTTATCATATTCCATAGTCTAAGTATCTCTTATTATTTTGTTACAGGCATTATTCCGAACAGTTGCTATGATGGTTCCAGATTATGCTTTGATTGGAGAAATCTCACTATATTCAATGGGATTTTTGGATTCTCGGAGGTAAGACGTAGAATTTTGCACATGATTTGAGTCTGAAATACTTCTTATTCTTCTACAAGGTACACATGACAATTTGGATGTTTGAGACATATGATTCCAGGAGGCTTCACCTGTTGCATATCTCCAGAAAATACTTTTWAATCTCTGTTATTATCTGTTTAATTGTCACTCCTCATTTGCCACCTTATATTGACAGATACATACCTCTACACCAAACCACTCTGAAAATGTATCATAATTGCAAACACAATTAAACTGCACACAAATTCTCTGGCTATCGTTTTACTTCCAAGGGATTTTGGTCTGCTTATCTCATAGTCATTCCATTGACATTGTGCATATAATTAATTTTTTTAAGTATTTTCTTTGCTTGATGAGAAATTTTTATTCTACATGTGATATATATTTAGATATATATATATATATATAAATTTATATTTTTAATACCCACAGTCTTGCCCAGAAAATTGTTGCCACTTACCGCTTGTGCTCTGAACAACTGTCATCTCAGCATCACTATGATTATGGAATGCGTGCTGTCAAATCTGTCCTGACAGCAGCAGGAAACTTAAAATTGAAGTACCCAATTGAAAATGAAAGTGTTTTGTTACTTCGGGCTCTGCTGGATGTTAACTTGGCCAAATTTTTGGCACAGGATGTGCCATTGTTTCAGGTAAGCTCCCAGGTGGATAGGTACCTGTTCTGTGATGAGGTGTGTGGGGTTTCRCTAAGGATTCTTTTGAATATTCTTRCAGGAATCTACAGAAGCAAGTCCTTGTCTTCATTTAGAATAGTTTGATTCAAATGCTGYCCTATCAGTGTACTGTTCTTTAACTCTACTGTTAAAGAACCAGCTGAGGATACTCTTTGGTTCAGTTTGTATTGTTTTCAAAAACAAACTTTTAGTGGTGACATTTAAATTTGACTGTAAAATATTATATATAGTATTTTGCTAAAATGTCATTTCTGTTTCATCAGTGGAAACTATTSTTTGCAGTTTGCAATCTAGCTTTGTACTGCAAAATATATATGGGCAGCTTAAATGATGTCARTTTGAAATATGAAGGCAGACTGAAAACAGTGAATTTTCTGCTTCTGTGCTTTTGTAGGAAAAAATGAATATATTAGRCTGTGGAGCAATCAATACTGTTTTAAAGACCTCAAAGTTAGAGTCCAATCWCATGCATATGTATAGTCACTGCTCTGAATCAAGCAGAGAATGTACCTTTCTATTTATTTGTTTAAATTCTTTCAGACATTTTCTCATCCTTTCCCATAATACATTTTGGAGCAAAATTGCAGAAAGTTAAGCTTCCTTTTACACCATCAGCATATATATGAAAAATGTATGTTTTCTCCCTCATGCAATAGAGAATACATTTACCATACCTCATGGAGGATATSAACAAGTAATTTGAAAGCACAACTGTTGAATTATTTCTCAGCAAAGATCCACTTTCATGACTACGATTTGTGCCTGGAAGTTAATTTAGTCCTGCTGAAGGCATTTCATCTTCAGCTCCTATTTCCTATAAGAGTATTGTTTTCATTGTAGATTTTAATGCTTGAGGAGTTCTACCATTTAATAATCTGTATTTAAATAGTGTTCTAGTCCATCTTTCTTTAACAGGGTATTATATCTGACCTGTTCCCTGGAGTGGTGCTTCCTACACCAGACTATGAGCTGTTTGTCGAGGCGTTAAATAAAAATATAAAAAAGATGAATCTGCAACCAGTTCCATGGTTCATTGGAAAAATTATTCAGGTTTGTTTTTACAAGTTTACTTGTGGAGARAAAAAAAAAAAAGTGTGAACAGATGATTAAGAAGCATTCTTAATTGACTGTCTGGTTATGTCRTGAATGAAAGATTTAATAGCTTAAATGAGTAATTAATGTGATATTACAGACAATCTATGTTTCCTGAGAAAAAATTATGGAGTAAAAGTCTACTTTGATCACGGTGATTTCTGAATTTAGGCTATCTGTAAAGGAATTAACCTGTGCAGCCACATCCTAGGTCTTATGGTTCAGAGTAGAATTTAAACTGTATCTCTTAACATGTGAGGTCAGATTGAGTCAGGCTCTGATCYTGGTTCTGCTCACAGGCTCATTGAGAAGACTTGAAAGGGGTGACATTTCTCACTCTTGCTTGTCCTTCACTGTGTTTGCTTTGCCTCCCATGTGCTAGTGTTGGTGAGCTTTGAAGAATGATTAATTTTTCATTTTTATAAGTAACACAGTCCAGTGCAATGGAAAGGGCAGAAATATGTGGGCTGGGACAGGATCATGTGGAACCCTTTTAAAGGAATTGAATTGACTTATGCTGCTTTACAAAACATGTTTTACCTTTCTTCTAAACAGGATATTATGAATGGACTTGGAATATCTTCTTAGGAGTTCATATTAATTTATTCGGGTTGAGTGGGAGAAAGAAGTTATTTGTTGTTCAGCTGATGCTTTTTTCTGGTGTGAAATTGAACTGAATTAAAAAAAGAAGTCCACTCTTAAGTTGAGAAAAGTATAAAATGCTCTGTTTGAAGGCTTTGACTTGAGTTCTGGCTTCTTCTAGTAGTAAAACTGAAGTTACCAGCCTTGCAGTCTATGAGCAACCTCAATGGGACTGGGTTTATCTTATATCCTGAGAACTGTAGTTCATATTCCCAGTTATCACTGATAACCATTGATTTCAGTTTTTTCTTGTACACTGGGCATCAGTGACTGATGAGSATGCTCAACGCCTGAAAATTTAATGCTATCGCAGTTGAGGGATGATCTCTAGTAAGGTGAGAAAGAGGCCCAGTGAGGGCAAAGACTTAAATTCCAGTGCATGAATTGTCCGAATAGTTTGACTGCCCTCTGATTTGGGTTAACACTTTGACCAGCCTTAATGTGATGCAGATGTTTGGATAATATTTTGTCCTGCAGTAAAGATACCTCTGGTTTCATACACATTATGCTTGCCTCTGTGTTCTGTTACAAAACAAACAAAAAATCTCTTGTCACTGCTACAGATATATGAAATGATGTTGGTGCGACACGGTTTCATGATTGTTGGAGATCCTTTGGGTGGGAAGACCTCTGCATATAAAGTGCTAGCTGGAGCCCTTGGTGATTTGCATGCAGGTAACAAACTTCTCCTTAAATGAAGATAATTCTGTGTTCTCTGCAAAGGCTAGAATTCTACTGTATTTTCTAGTGGGAAATTTCAATTCTCTGGATTATCTTTTGTCTTAAGTTGATACAAGAAAGCATACTAATAAATATAATGCTTTTATGGATTTTGCTAAGCACTATATTGGTGTATCTTACTCTTGCAAAGCTAGATTCAGTGTTCTTGTTTATTCCTAGAATAGAATCATAGAATCATTCTTATCAGATCATAGGATTTTAAGTGTTGGACTTCTGAAAAAAATGACTAACTAAAGAAAATGTCAATTCATTCAAGACATCTACTCTGAGGAGATTGTAGGTAGCTCATAAAGGAATAAAATCTCTTCTGCTCTGCTGTTCCTCTTTTCAAGTACTTCAGCACACAGCACTTTGCCCTTTCCTTGTACAAGTAAAAGAATTTCTTATTTTTGCTATCTAGCTTTCTACCTTCCAAATGTCCTTTTTTGTTATTGTTGAATGAAACTAACCTATCAGCTTTCTCAAGCTAGCCTATTTGTCTTCTTACCCAGCACAATGCATGGATGAATTTGCTGTTGAATATAAAATTATTAATCCCAAAGCAATTTCTATGGGACAGTTATATGGCAGTTTTGATCCTGTAAGTCATGAGTGGACAGATGGAGTTCTTGCAAATGCCTTCAGGGAACAAGCTTCTTCTACCACAGATGATCGGAAGTGGATTATATTTGATGGCCCAGTGGATGCAGTTTGGATAGAGAACATGAACACTGTGCTGGATGATAATAAAAAGGTAGCCCAAGTTTTGCCAGTTGCCTGATACTTGCACTATATTTTAGGAACAGCAGTATTGTGACTGTGATGATCTAGGGSTTTTAAAACGAGGTAAGGAGCGAGCTTTGTATGCTTGAAAGTATTGCTTTTCTTTTTCCTCCAATTATGTCACTTGGTCTAATAGAGGTTGTTTGGCTATTACTTATCCTTGGAAGCCTTGTTTTACTCCTGCTTTACTGAAGTGATTTATTGCGGCTTGTTTATTGTCTCTTTTGGGAAACTGAAGTCATAAATGTAGCTCTGTAACTGACAACTGAAGTTGCTTAAATTACTTAATGAATAAATTAACAAAAAAGGCTGCAAGTTTTTGCTGCTTTTACTAAGAATTTAGTGGTGTTCTCCTTGTCTCTGCCAGCCATTACAATAACAGATGGAAAAGTTGAGACAAGGTCAGAAAATATCACATGCTATGAGAACATGAATGAGTGAATGAGAAGTGACACTAAGTAGGATGTTCAGTGATTTTATGACAAGCATTGCTTTCACGGAGTGATCTGCAGTGACATGACTAAATCATATTTSCGTGATGCTTTCCTCCTAGCTGTGCTTAATGAGTGGTGAAATAATTCAGATGAATTCAAAAATGAGTTTAATCTTTGAGCCAGCAGACTTAGAGGAGGCATCTCCAGCAACTGTCAGCAGGTAATGTGAAAGCACTCAAGTTTGAACTACACCACCTTGAACATCCCTTCCTGTACCATGGTTGTTTGTTTTTCTCAGGTGTGGTATGATCTATATGGACCCACAGCAATTAGGCTGGAAGCCGCTGAAGGATTCRTACATGGATACACTGCCCCCCAACCTGCAGGAGGAACACCAAGAGCTGGTGCGAAGCTTAATTTTTGGCAAAGGTCTCATTTAAAAGACTTAAGATGATGTGTGCAGCTTCCTTGCACTGCTGACTTGAGGACAGGCATGTAGGATGAAAATTGTAAAGTACATTAATTTCTTTGGAGGTCTAAACTCTCTTAGAAACTATGATAAATTATTTTGTAATAACAAATGACAGGTTTTGCTACAGGCCACAGGTACTTGAAAGAAAATTTGTTCAAGAATGAAAGAYTAGAAATTTTTGAACTCATCCTTGTGCTTGAGACATTTAGATTATAGCTTGAGAAAGGCTTATAAGAAGATCATTTTTCCTTAAGCACTTAATCTGAAAAGCCTTACTCGCCTCAGTAATCTTTGCTAATTCGTCCTTCATGAGCTGAATTGCTTGTGTGAATGAGACCTCTTTATGTTGTCTATTACACTGTATTTTCAGTGTAGATACAAACAAAAGCATATGTTAGTGGGAGTCAGCTTTAATCTTTCCAAGAGTAAAAGTCTTATTTATTGAGCCTTTCAAATACAGTAAAAGAATCAGAAAAATCAACCCACAGTAGAATTAGAGCTGGAAAAAGCCTTAATTTCTGCGATTTTACAATAATCCTTTGAGTTTTTGCAGGCAGTTGAGACCAAATTCAAGAGAAGTAGGAACAGGAATTCTTTATAGAAATAGTCTTCTTAGTTTACTAAAGCAAAAGAGTTGTTTCTTAGCCAGCAAAGAATTGCCATTTTAGTGCTTCGCCTTGAGTAACTATTCCTGGGATGAGTCTGGGTCATGATTCCTTTCCTGTTGTCACACTTCAGTCCATGGAGCAGATGCCATCAGCCTTGGTCATTCCTGCTCTGTACGCTGTGGAGCTCCCACATTCCACTGAAATGTTTTTCCTGTTGCCTGAGCAGAGCAGCAGTCTCCCTTGGCAGAAGTACTCTGCTGTCTAGATGAGTAAGTGGGTAACAAAATTCCTGGTGAAAACCTCTCTGTGGCAGAAGCCACTTATTTCCACTGTCAGAAAATGATAATGTGGCTTTTTGATTGCTGCTTTAGTGTCTCACGTGTCCTTTCCTGATCTTCCCTCCATCAAGTTGAGGAGAATTTCTGATGCCTTACATGCCTTACTGAGAGAATCAGTAGCAGTTGAACATATGGAAAATTCTACATCGTTTTAAAACCAYTTCTTTTCTCCTGGCAGGTCAATGACTTGTTTATGTGGCTAGTCCAGCCCTGTTTAGACTTTATTCACCATCATTGCAAAGTCATAGTCCAAACCTCCTCTATTCATCTGACTTACAGCATGATGAAACTCTATACTTGTCTTCTTGGTAAGTACCSTAAACATTTTTCTTTTTATTTCAATATTTCTTTTTTTCCTCATGTGTCCCGTAACAGATATATGTCATCAGATGCAAGGAAATACCAAAGAAATTCCTTTACTGCTTGAGATCGGAAGACACAAGTCCATTYTCACTTCTCAGCATTAATAGTAGCACTTTAGCTGTCATAYAGAGCTTTCATGTTTGTATAACAATATCCTAACAAAATAGAACATGATCTTGTGAGTGCCATGCGTGGATTGCTTATAGTTGCTGATGTTAGAAAGAAGAAAAAAAAGCCTTTCTAATTAATTTTCCTTCTCATTTATTTGTACTTAAAGGCAGTATTTTATACATCTGATAAATGTGAAATCATCATTCTATGTAGATTTTCTTTGTTTCAATGAAGGCAATGCTGTAGATTTGTCTCAAGTACTTTTGCCAAATGCATTTTGAATTGGGATTTATGCTTATGGCATTTAACTAAAATTCAAAATATGTGTTTTAGATGAAATAAAGAAAAATGATGAAGAAGAGGAGGAAAGCATGTCTAGCCAACAGATCTTCTTGTGGCTGCAGGGGCTTTTCCTTTTTGCCTTGGTTTGGACAGTTGCCGGGACCATCGATGCAGATAGCAGAAAAAAATTTGATTTATTTTACCGCAACTTGCTAATGGGAATGGATGATGGAAACCCACGCCCCAAAAGTGTGAAACTCACCAGAAACAATATCTTCCCCGAAAAAGGTACTTCCTCCTAACTTGCTTGGTTCTTTATAAAGCAGTAAGAAGAGTCAACACTGTAAGGGATGCCTGGCAGATGTTAACTCCATGGCAGAGCTGCCATTTGCCAAGYCTTGAGCTGCACAGTTGAATGGTTTTTCCTGCTGTTCCAACCAGGAGTAGCATATGCCTCAGACTGCACTCARTGTAGCTGAGTTAACCGTAGATAACTTCTAGATAATAACAGCAGTGRGTGAGGGATGGTCTCTTATGCTGGAAGGTCATCCTTATCTCACAAGGCCGGACTGTTTAAAGGGCCATAATGTCAAGATATTGAAGTTATTTTTAACAGAGGGATGAAAAGAAGAATAAAATTTCAGAACTTCACACAATAGAAAGATAGGAATGCATTATTTAATTTGTGAATCTTCCTTTTTTTTTTTTAAATTAACAGGAAGTGTTTTTGACTTCTATTTTCACAAGCACGGCAGTGGGCAGTGGAACCTTTGGACTGATTACATCTCCAAGGAAGAGCAAGTTATCTCYCCCACAGCTAAGGTTCACAGTGATATTTTTCATTGTAGATGTTATTTGACAAAGTGATTTATTTATAAATGCGTGTAGTTTGGGGTGTTTGATTTTCTTTTGCTGCTTTACTTCCATGTATAACAGGTGTCTGATCTAATCATTCCAACAATGGAAACTGCCAGACAAATGTTTTTTCTTAAAACGTATGTGGAACATGATGTTCCTTTGCTGTTTGTTGGTCCCACCGGCACTGGAAAATCAGCTATCACAAATAATTTTCTGCTACAACTTCCAAAGGAGAAGTATGTTCCAAGCTTCATCAACTTCTCTGCGAGAACCTCTGCTACCCAAACTCAGGATATTATTATGTCTAAGCTGGACAGAAGAAGAAAAGGATTATATGGGCCTCCTGCGGGGAAAAAAGCTATATTATTTGTGGGTAAGACTTTTTTCATGTTTTTACATAATTTAAATTCTGGCATTAAGCAAAGGAAGCAACTCACAAACTGGTGAGTTTCTGGGTGCCTCGAACTTTTTTTTTTGCTTTTTGTTTCTTTTTAGGGGGGCATCCAGAGAAGGATTAGCACTCCCTCTGCTGAAAGGCTTCTATTTGATTAAGCGATACTTGTCTTCAGAATATTATTGTTATTTCACTCACTTAAAATGTGTTGCAATGTGATCTGAAATGAAAATTTAAAAAAATACCAGCCAGGCTAAGTTAAACCATCAACTGTAACTTAGCCAGCCTGAAAAGTATTTTGATTTGATTATTGATGATTATTTCAATAGGAAGAGAAAATAACAAGAAATAACCTCTTCTACCTCTAGTTGAATTGTTTTTTCTTTGTAGATGTATAAGATAGAGCTCCTAAGCACTGAGAGTTATGTCCTTAATACCTCTGTCCTCTGTAGATGACCTGAACATGCCTGCAAAGGAAGTGTATGGAGCCCAGCCACCTATAGAACTTCTCAGACAGTGGATTGATCATGGTCACTGGTATGACAAGAAAGATACATCCAAGATTAATATCATAGATGTTCTGCTTGTTTCAGCCATGGGCCCACCTGGGGGAGGCAGGAATGATATTACAGGTAGGAAATCTGCAAATTATAGTACAAAGCATATATAAACATGAAGGGGAAAAAATATATTATGATGGCAAATAGTTATCTAAGTGACTGAAGTTAACAGGCAGGCTTGATTTTGCTTTATCTGCCACATATAATACCATAGATATATTCACTGTCTGGGTTACTCCAAATGAAAGAAGCCTATATATTCAAGTTTAAATCTGTACCTTTCTTTAAGGTGAGTTTAATCAGCATCAGAGAAAAAAAAAAAAAGATGGAAATGATACTAACCTTTGAGAAATGGGATGATTTTCTCTCCTTTGAGAAGGGAAGAGAACACATCTTCTTGCTAGGTCTGACTGCCATGTCATTTCTCATCTGAAACTAGATGTCCTAAGCTAGGCTGGCTGTACTTACTGCAGGGGAAGCCTGTTCTCTGCGAGTCGGTTCCTGTCATGTCAGCATAAGGGAGGTGACCCTTTCTAATGTAAAAGTTGTGTCAGTAAAGCTGTTATGTTGTAAGAGCTATGCTGTTATAAGCATAGCTTATTTTACTTTATATAAACACTCTATAGCTGTGATCTAAGGAGGCTTTATTGCAATATCTTTTCTGATACTGCTAAAGTTGTATCTGCCAGTGAATAGACTAGATTTTTTTAAACTGACACTGAGAACCAGATAGTTCTTTTGTGAAGTTTTACAATGCTGTGTCATGACCAACTGGGCTAATGTCAACTGAAATTTATATTTGTGTAGTAACCTCCTTCTAATAATGGAGGTTCACTTCATCCATATTAAAAAACAGAAACTAAGGGAAATGCTGGCACAAGATATGAATGAGCTTATATTCCTTTTGTATTGCTGCTGGTGTAAAATTTGCCAGCTACAGAATCCTGGAGCTGGAGCCTGAGTCAAGTGTTGAGTCCACCTGTTATGAGAATCAGACCTAGACAAATGCTGGTTAGGTGGAAAAAAGCTTGGACATTCCTAGATCTTTCTGCATCTTTTTCTATGTGTTACAGGACGCTTCACACGACACTTGAATCTTGTATCTATTTGTTCTTTTGATGATGATGTATTAGCCAAGATTTTTACTGCTATTTCTGACTGGCACTTTAGCAAAGGCTTTGAGTCTGTGTTTCTAAGGTAAATGCGATACATTTCCAGTAATGTGTTTGTCATATTTTCTCCTGAAATTTCTCTGCAAATCTCATAATTGTATCTTTCTTTTCACTTTTAAGGCTAAGCAAGATGATGGTCCATGCTACAATGACCATTTATAAATTGGCGGTTGAGAATTTTCTACCAACTCCTTCCAAATCACATTATGTCTTTAATCTACGAGATTTTTCCCGGGTTATTAAAGGAGTGCTGCTCTGTCCGCACACTCACTTGCAAGTAAGCTCCTTTTTCACTATGTTTCTGTAAGAAGGGGCAATGGATAAATTAAAATTACTGGTATAGTATWAATAAACAAATACTTCATACAGTAAGTATACATATATATATATAAAAATCTTAGCTTATATATATGTATGTACGTATGTGTGTATATATATATGTATTTATAGGTTATATAAATCAAGATAGCTCTTGAATACCTTGCTGTTTACTTTTCATCTGTCTATAATATATATACTGTTATTTTCATTAGTATAGTTTATATATATTATGACTAGGCCTAATCGCCTGGTTAATTGGTCCGCCATTTAAGACCTGTGCACCAAGTTATACAATCCCATCTCTTGCACTTGAAAACTAAATATACAAAAGAAAAAAAAAGTGAGAAAAAGATTTATTTTCTCCCTTTTACAAATGGGAATCAGTGAAGTAGACTGTATAATGTAGCCCTGAAAATGGTTCTATCTGTCATCACAAACCAGAAATAAATACTGACAGATGTGTGTGACTTTCATCCTTCTGKTTTTTTTTCATCTGTTTACACTAAAATGACTATTAAAAAGGTATTAAAAGATTTTCTTCTCTCAGGGGGAGTGTTTCTGGTACAAAAACAGAAGTAAATGTCTACAAACTATTCAGGGACCATCTTAGCCAGCAACTGAGTTTGAGCTAGGCTAGAATTACAGCCCATGAGTCATCCATAGAAAGATTAATTCTTTATATTGGAGGGAGGTTGATACAGTAGAGAAAAATGCTTTGACATAAGAGTCCCAGGCTGTGTTGGCAGGAAAGGTAAGGTGGTCATTAGGTGAGGAAGCTAGTTAAGTTAGCAGATGCTGAGCCATGTGCTGAATGGCTTAAGGCTGAAAGTTTCCCACTGAGCTTAGTACAAGATATATCTGGGTCCAGATGGACATTTGCATCATTTTAGTTTCAAACAAATTCTGGCTGAACTATATTTACCCATTTTCTTGTTTTCACATTTTCAGGATGGAGATAAGCTGATAAGACTTTGGGTTCATGAGGTTTACCGAGTTTTCTATGATCGCTTAGTTGATCCAGAGGACAGAAATGTGTTTTTTCAGATGGTAAAAGAGACGCTATCAAATAACTTCAAGCAGAGCATTGATAAGGTATTTTGGGCTAATGTGCTGTGCCCAGGAATGAGACTCACACATTTTCAGAAATATTTAGACAATTGATACTGTGTTAGTATTGGGCATGTTTTGAGTGATTTCCATTTACAAAGTTTAGATGGGCTTCTATTTGTGTTTTGTATTGCATTTATTCTTAGACAAGTTAGTACAAATTACTCCATCTAGGAATGACTCATGGCTTCAGAAGGTTTCTGTGTAGGCACAGAGGACTATCTGGAATACGTGTCTTACACAATATTTATCTGTTCTCTTGCTTAGTTTAGAATTTGAAAGAGCTCATGGGAGTAGTGGGTACTTTCTGAGAAGCCTTTGGGGAACTTGTCCTATATTTAACACTCTGAGASATATGCACACATAGAAACTTGCATATCGACCTACAGTATATTGCCCCATTTAGATTTTTTTTTTTTAAGACAAAGTAATAACTAGAATAGTTTAAAAAAAAAAGAGTGCTTCCCACAGTTGTATTACTAAGTGGATAAGGATGGTTATTACTTTAAGGAAAATAACTCTATAATAGTCTGAATTATCTGTTGCTTCTTGTCTTTTTTGTAGGTACTGAGTCATCTCTCACCTACCGGAAAGATCTCTGATGATAATATTCGCAGCCTGTTCTTTGGAGACTATTTGAAACCGGACAGTACTGTAAAAGTGTATGATGAAATCACAAACTTAAAGCAACTGACAAGTGTGATGGAATACTACCTTGAGGAGTACAACAATGTCAGCAAAGCACCAATGTCCTTGGTCATGTTCAAATTTGCTATTGAGCACATCTCAAGGATATGCAGAGTACTGAAGCAGGACAATGGGCACCTGCTGCTGGTGGGAATTGGTGGGAGTGGTCGACAAAGTGCTACCAAGCTTGCCACCTACATGAATACCTTTGAGCTCTTTCAAATTGAAATTACAAAATCCTATGGAATAAATGAATGGAAAGAGGATGTGAAACGAGTCCTGCTGAAAGCTGGTGTTGCCAACAAGAATGTCTCGTTTTTGTTCTGTGATAACCAAATAAAGGATGAAGCGTTCGTAGAAGATATCAACATGCTTTTAAATACTGGTGATGTGCCTAATATCTTTGCAGCTGATGAGAAAGCTGATATTGTAGAGAAAATGCAAAGTGCAGCAAGGACAGAGAACAGGAAAATTGAAGCTACTCCCCTTGCTATGTACAATTTCTTCATTGAAAGAGTGAAGAAAAATTTGCATATTGTCTTAGGTCTGTGTACCTCTTAGAGTATTTTTT
Source organism: Eudromia elegans (assembly GCA_003342815.1). Lineage (NCBI taxonomy): Eukaryota > Metazoa > Chordata > Aves > Tinamiformes > Tinamidae > Eudromia > Eudromia elegans. The sequence continues at coordinate 1,584,370 of PTEX01000149.1, read as the reverse complement.
GTTGCTTCCTAACAGCAAGCAAACTTAGATAACAATTATATTTTTTTCTAGCAATGAGCCCTATTGGAAATGCATTCAGGAATCGGTTAAGAATGTTCCCTTCACTGATAAACTGCTGCACCATTGATTGGTTCCAAACCTGGCCTACGGATGCTTTAGAAATGGTTGCTAACAAGTTTTTAGAAGATGTTGAACTTGAAGATGACATTAGAAAAGGGTATGAATTTACCTCTCAAGAAATATGAGGAGCAGAGGGTCGTCTCACCTTTATCATACACACATAATCAGCAAACTATCCTTATAAATAGCCAAGTTAACCCAACTCTTTTATGTTTATTGGGATTCAAAGATAACTAGCTACAAATACCTATGTTTCTGAAAATCAGGCCACTTGGTGAAGGGAGGATTTTGTCCAAAATATTTTTGTAATGGGAGTAAAAAACCAGTTCTGTCTTTACTAACATTCAGTTAATTTTGTAGAGTAGTTTCCTCATAATTAAAATAATACAGACTGTATTTACATAGTAATATGGATAAATTTTCTCTAGGGTTGTGTCCATGTGCAAGTATTTCCAAGAAAGTGTGAGAAAACTTTCCATCAGCTATTACAGTACCTTGCGAAGACATAACTATGTAACACCAACTTCTTATTTAGAGTTAATTCTCACCTTTAAGACTCTACTACATAGCAAAAGACAAGAAGTTGACAGGATGAGAAACCGTTACCTTACGGGACTACAGAAACTTGACTTTGCATCTTYACAAGTAAGTTTTAGCGGAACAAACTAAACACAAGGCATATGAGTACTTTGTATAGCATCTGTATAATCTGGTTAAAGTCTTTATTCCCTCCTCACCATATTCATCTTACTATTAACAATTTTCTTAGAAAACCACCAAGAAAAAATAGCCATTTTAAGAAGCTGTGGTATGTTTAGTAGAAAGTTGAGCAGATTTAGTAGAAAGCTAATAGAAATTGATGGTACTCACCAAATGTAAAAGAAACATACAAGTTTATTTGTTTACTCAAATCTTTATCTGGAGAATCAATGGGTCAGCATCCCAGTATCTATTATGCTTTTAAAAACAGGGGAGAAGTGAAAAATTATAAGATAATGACAAAAAATAATTCCTCTGTAGATTCCTAGTAGGAAAATGATTAGGTCTCATATGAAACCTCTCCATTCCAAACCATGCGATCCATAGACAGATTTTCCATGCTCCCATCTGAAGCTGTTGCTCTCATGAGCTCTATACTCCCCTCCTAGTTCCTTCTGGATTGGTTCCCCAGTTGTGTAAGAAATGACTATTTTGGATTCCATAAACTAAAGCTCACTGTGAGAGTGAATTTTAATAATTATTTTAGATAAAATGTTCCTTTTTAGATTCTGTTAATTWAATATCCTCTGAATTTTCTTCCTAAGACAGCAAAGAGAAATGCATACAATGCTTCTAAGCATTATTTTTTGATTTGCTATTGTGTTGATCAGGTTGTAGAGATGCAGAAAGAACTGACYGCCCTACAGCCTGAACTGATACAAACTTCTGCAGAAACAGAGAAAATGATGATCCAGGTTGAAAAAGAAACAGTTACAGTGGATGCAAAGAAGGAACTGGTGTCTGCGGATGAAAAAGAAGCTAACGAAGCGGCAGCTGTTGCTAAAGCTATTAAGGTAGTTTACAAGGGCATAAGCCAGCAATGAAATGGGTTCCAACTTTTTTTTTTTGAAATAATTTGCAGTTATGATGATGTGTTAATGGGCTGATCCAAACTGATCCAAGTATCAAATTTGCAAGAGTTGTTCCTAACGTAAACAAGGTAAATTTTCAATGTTCTTACGGGTTATGTTCTTGCATGGGTAATGTTGTTACAGGATTATAACTATATTTTACTAAACCTCCCTAGGCTAGTTCAGATCCCAAAAGCTGTACAGCTGCCTTTACTGTACTCATACATCCTCAGCAGATCTGATTAGGCTGARTAATGAGGTAATAGTGTTTCCCGGCCCCGAGACTGTTGATTCAAACTTAGGTGAGGTAACTTAGCATAACACAGCAGTGAGCCATATTAGATGTAGCCTAAGAGATATAGCCACAGGCAGATGTCTGTAGCACAGAGTTTCTCATCGGAAGCTACAGGAGTCCTCAATATTTTGCATGATAGTGAGATATAATTGCTGAGGTCTGGCATAACTTTTGCCTTCTGCTGTAATAGCAACATGTATGATAAAGGATTTAAGCTATATGATGCATGTTCTTGTGTAGCAGAATAAGATTTAAGTGGGAGCTGTTGTTTCTGACATGTATTCTATTGTTCCTTGTCAAACTAGAAGGTACTTTGAACTTGATAACTTGCCTGGCTTTCTCAGCTATCAGTTCATCTAGTGGAAGTTACTACATTTCTTTATATGCCTTCCCTCTTTAAAYCACTCGGACGCTTGGTAAAAGTAGGTGTCTATGCGAGAAGCCCAGCGGTGCAAAGAGTCTTTTAATTGGGTACTTATGAGCACGAGAAGTTCACTAATGCTGTGGGGGAATTTCTGAGGATGGGGTAGGCAGCTCATGGGTCTGGTGTTGTATGAGGATCTGCACTCTCTTGTGTAATGTCTTTACAGGATGAATGTGAAGGAGATCTTGCTGAGGCCATGCCAGCTTTGGAGGCGGCCCTTGCRGCTCTTGATACACTGAATCCTTCAGACATCTCTCTTGTGAAATCCATGCAGAATCCACCGGGTCCTGTTAAGCTTGTCATGGAGAGTATCTGTGTCATGAAGGGAATGAAACCAGAGAGAAAGCCTGATCCAAGTGGCAGTGGTAATGATGGGTATTTGTGTTATCCCTGCTCTAGGAATTCTTGGGGTACTGCTGTATTGTACTAGTGAAGTGCTACTAGTGTGGATACAGTCATGGKCACCAAAAGTGATTTTTTGCTAGTAATCTTTCCTTCCAAACCATTCTACCTAGATTAGCAAGAAACTCCTTTACGCAGTTACTAATTTATTTAATAATCTCAGATAAGAGTGAATCTATAGTGAATCTAAACAAATTACTATTTGTTTCCCTTGTTTGGGATTKATTTAGAATTAGTATGTAATTAGTAGATTATATACTTAGTAGATATGTGTAGTAGTTTCCTGTGTAACATAGATTATTGGTGCTAATGTTCTTGTCTGAATTTCTGAAGTTAAGGAATTTCTGAAACTCTGTAACAGTGGTTGTATACTAAAATTCTGTTATAAAACCACTGATATTAATTCTTCATATTTTGTTCAAGTACTTTTTCAATTTGAGCATTCATGATTTAAACCTGACTTTATCATTATGTGCAAATAGGGAAAATGGTGGAAGACTTCTGGGGACCTTCTAGAAAAATTCTTGGAGATCTGAAATTCCTTGAGAGCTTAAAGACATATGACAAGGATAATATTCCTCCTGCTATAATGAAGAGGATTAGAGAGAGGTTTATTGGTCATCCAGATTTCCAGCCAGCTGTCATAAAAAATGTATCATCTGCCTGTGAAGGTCTATGCAAGTGGGTACGAGCCATGGAAGTGTACGATCGTGTTGCAAAAGTGGTTGCACCAAAGCGTGAACGTTTGAGAGAGGCAGAAGCATTACTGGACGTTCAAATGCAGAAGCTAAAAACAAAACGAGCAGAACTTAAGAAAGTAGTTGATCGTCTCCAAGCTTTGAATGATGAGTTGGAAAGCATGAATGACCGAAAGAGGGAATTAGAAAATAGTATTGAAATCTGTTCAGAGAAGCTTGTGAGAGCAGAACAACTAATTAGTGGTCTTGGTGGAGAGAAAGATAGGTGGACAGAGGCTGCACGACTGTTAGGAATCCGGTATATAGACCTTACAGGAGATGTACTGCTATCTTCAGGAACAGTTGCTTACCTGGGAGCCTTCAGCGTAGATTATCGCCTTGAATGTCAAAAGCAATGGCAAGCCCTGTGCAGGGAGAAGAACATACCGTGCTCCAGTGATTTTAGCTTAAGTAATACACTAGGGGACCCAGTCAAAATTCGTGCATGGCAAATTGCTGGATTGCCAATTGATTCTTTTTCCATTGACAACGGCTTAATTGTTTCTAACTCAAGAAGATGGGCTTTAATGATAGATCCTCAAAGGCAAGCTAACAAGTGGGTAAAAAATATGGAGAAAAATAACAGGCTCTCAGTAATCAAACTATCGGACACAAATTATGTGAGGACATTAGAAAATGCTATTCAGCTTGGAACACCAGTATTGCTAGAAAATATTGGTGAAGAACTTGATGCTTTCTTAGAACCCATTTTATTAAAGTTAACATTCAAACAGCAAGGAGTAGAATACATGAAGTTAGGAGAAAATACAATTGAATATTCAAGAGATTTCAGGTTTTACATAACAACTCGTTTAAGAAATCCTCATTATCTTCCTGAGGTGGCTGTGAAAGTTTGTTTACTCAACTTCATGATTACACCTCTGGGTCTTCAGGATCAACTTCTTGGAATTGTGGCTGCAAAGGAAAAGCCTGAATTAGAAGAGAAGAAAAATAAACTGATTATAGAAAGTGCGGCCAACAAGAAACAATTAAAGGAAATAGAAGATAAAATCCTGGAGGTTCTTTCAAAGTCAGAAGGAAACATCTTAGAAGATGAAACGGCAATAAATATTTTGTCTTCATCCAAAGAGTTATCTGAAGAAATCTCTGAAAAGCAAGAAATTGCTTCTGTAACTGAAATGCAGATAGATTCTACTCGAATGGGGTATAAGCCAGTTGCTGTTCATTCTGCTATTGTCTTCTTCTGCATCTCTGATCTGGCAAACATTGAACCTATGTACCAGTATTCATTGATTTGGTTCATTAACTTGTATGTCCAATCTATTGCTAACAGCAAAAAGAGTGACGATATAGAAGAGAGAATTGAAAATATAATTGAGCATTTCACAATAAGCATCTATAATAATGTCTGTCGTTCACTGTTTGAGAAAGATAAACTGTTATTCTCCTTCCTTCTCACGGTAGGGATTATGAAAGGAAAAGATCAAATAGATGATGAGGTTTGGCGTTTTCTGCTGACAGGGGGTGTTGCTCTTGATAATCCTCAYGCCAATCCAGCTCCAGAATGGCTATCCGACAAATCATGGGGTGAGATAGTACGGGCATCTTGTCTGACAAATCTTCAGGGACTGATGGAACACGTAAGAGAGAATGCTTCCAAGTGGCAGCGGATATATGACTCTATTAGACCCAATGAAGAAGCTTTCCCAGATGAATGGAACACATTAATGGGGTTAGATCGCATGGTGGTTCTCAGATGCTTGAGACCTGACAAGATTGTTCCAGCAGTGCGGGTGTTCATTATAGAAAATATGGGAAAAACATTTATTGAACCACCTACTTTTGACCTTGGAGGAAGTTACAATGATTCCAATTGCTGTGCTCCTTTGATTTTTGTATTATCACCAGGTGCTGATCCTATGGCAGGTGAGATTTGCATTAAAAACCTTTTAAAATCTGCTTAAATGACACTGAGCATGCCTAAACATTATTAAAGTATAGCATTCTTAATTTGATCTTTAAAGTACAATACAACAATGATGGTATTAGCTTCTGTTTCAAACATTTTCATCAGTCTTTTTGAAATGATAATAAAATTGCTGGAAGGGGGCATGAGCTGATGATGAAATGTCCAGATCTCTGAGGAGGTCTCCAGGGGTCTAATGGATTTTCACATCCCAGTGAGATTCTGATTCATGCTTATGTTCTGGTTATGCCAGTGGGTTTGGGGAACTTGCCCTGCTGTTCTTGCAGCCTCTCCTCCTGAAAGGTTCCTCTCTCTTGATTACTGATGAAATGGTATGTACGACAACATTTTAAACCTGTTTAAACCTGTTTTAACCTGTCTGTTAAATGTCCTTTAAAAAATAACCACACAGATTATTTTTAAACCTGTTCTTCTGCCAGAAGAATTGTAATGTGGAATCACACTATAAGAATATGTTTTCAGRAGATAGTGGCTTTTATGACAAAGCTAATGGTTTATTTTTAACCCAGATCTAAAGTACTAGTGTAGAGCTAACCCAATCAATAGCTGTGCAAGGAAAAAAGAAAGAGCAGAGAGCTGTAATGAAGGCTGGGAATGAGCACTCAACACTGAAGGAGAGGACCCCTGCCTAGTATCTCATTTTGTTTTGTTTTATGCACCTACATTTCTGCAAATGCCTGAAGAATGGTGACTTATATGACTTTTGATACTAGTTCTGGCTTATTGTTGGTATTATCTGAGTAAAATATATATTGACCTCTCTGCATTTCTTTGCATGTGTGAAATTTGCCATCATAGGTCTACTAAAATTTGCTGATGATCTTGGCATGGGAGGCACAAGCATTCAAACCATTTCACTTGGCCAGGGCCAGGGCCCCATAGCAGCAAATATGATTTATCAGGCTATTACTGATGGAACCTGGGTAGTGTTACAAAACTGCCATCTTGCAACCAGCTGGATGCCTGCTTTGGAAAAAATCTGTGAGGAAGTTATAGTGCCTGAGAATACTAATGAGAAATTCAGGTAGGAGTTTAAGCATTTTCCTCTTTTCCATGAGTATTTCTTGTTTGCTGGAGGTACTAGTAGAAAGAAATACTATGCACATCTTTTGTATGAACAACTGTAATATTTATGTTGTRTAATGTGCAATAAAAAATAGATACATAATCATGATGCCATCTTTTCTACCTCTTCAATATCATCTACTTTATGCCTGCATTTTAGAATAGGTTGTCTTCTGCAGATCAATACTGAAAATTTGTCAATATTGGTTTTTTGGATGATGATGATGTGTGGTTTTTATTCTTTTCAGATTGTGGTTAACCAGTTACCCATCAGAAAAGTTTCCTGTTAGTATCCTCCAGAATGGCATCAAAATGACAAATGAACCTCCTAAAGGGGTTAGAGCAAACCTTCTTCGATCATATCTTAATGACCCCATCTCTGACCCTGTGTTCTTTAGCAGTTGCCAAAAGCCAGAAATGTGGCAAAAAATGCTTTTTGGCCTTTGCTTTTTCCATGCGCTTGTGCARGAAAGGAGAAACTTTGGCCCATTAGGTAAGCTTTAGGTTGTTCTGCATGTCGTTTCTAATGGATTAGGAGTTTTAAAATGCATTTTTGCATCCKCTCTATGAAAATGTAGTGCTACCATTATAAGAATACAGCAATACAAAAGTAAAGTCTGTATTCCTCAAAACAGAGTAATCTTTAAAAACTATTAACTGCTTTGATTCTTACTCAGGCAAAGCTACTTTTGAAGCKGCTTAAAGTATTAATCTTGATGAGTGTTGAAAAGAATACTCTTCCAAATAAATGTATCATGCACTATTTACAATAAATTGTGACTGGACAGATTATTAGTCTATTACTTTGCTTATCAYCAACAACAGTGATTTATTCATCAAAAGCAGTTATATTTAAATTTTCAGCATTCCATCGTTTTCAGTATTGGTTTTGTTATTTGTGTGTACACTTTTGTTTTAGAAAGGCTAATGCATGTCTTTGTGTGCTGTGAGAGTGAAATTTATGTACTTGCAGTGTATTGACCACAAAGATATGAATGAAAAGATAAGTTATATATCAGTAAGGTTTGTGTGAGCTTTTATTTATTTATTAAGTTTAATGTATAATCTTAAAAGAGCAAGGCATATTTAGAAAACTGTCTAGAGTTCTGATGCTTTTCTTGATATGCAGAATTATATACAATTACAAATATTTTATAAGTATGCAAAACTTGCACATTCTGCTGGTGTTATGTGAACTTCTCTGCATTCTGACCTATCTCTGCATTTGTCGTAGTAGTAACTGTAGTGAAATGTTACTTTTTGAATGACAACTACTGTCTCTGTTTTAAGACACCTGTTTAAATAAGTATGAGACTGCCAGAAGGAAGATAATGATTTATTGCTTCAAAATAAAACCACGACTTTGTAGGTCACAAAGAGGTCATTTGCAAAAGTAGCATCTCCTGCATTAAGTGAGCAGCTATCTAGTGGCCAAAGCGTTGGTGTTTGTGGGTTCATTTTTAATGATATGACATGATGGCAATTGTGCCTTAGGGTAATAAATTATTATAGTCATATTTCTCACTTGTGCAGTAGACTGCTAGCTAAATACTATGGCTTCATCCAGGTATTCTCTGGCAAATGTTACCTTCTGTTCTGTAGTAGAAGTCTAACRCTGTCAACATTTTCTGAACATGGTTATCAGCACAGTGCACGATTCCTGATAAATCTTTTCTGAWTTGAATAGGGTGGAATATTCCATATGAGTTCAATGAATCTGACCTCAGAATCAGTATGCGACAGATCCAGATGTTTCTGAATGAATATGAAGAAATCCCATTTGAAGCTCTGACATATCTAACAGGTACKGATGTTGCACTTACTAACATGATGCTACATGCTTGCAGCTGATACAGTGATAATCTGATAAATGCTTGACAAATGTAGTAGATTCCGTTCATGGTTTTTTTTTTTTTTGCCTTTCCCATATAGGCAGGTTAGAGCCAAAGCCCTCAGATCTGATTGCTCTCTTCCTTTATATATATCTGGAAGAGTCACTAATGGTCCAGCAAACCTCCTGGTCTTTGTTTCACATTTGTCAAATAAAAACATTCGTGATCTCTGTTTCACCTTAGCCGATCAATGTGTCCTATCCTGTCAGAGTAAGCATTGGTGGTTTACTGAAGGATGTGATAATCCTCATCAGGTTAAAGCAGTAGGTGTTGACCTGTGTTAATAACTAGTATGGTATTTCTTGGTTGTTGTGACTGTTTAGTTTTCATTCTTCAGAAGCATGGCTAGTTATTGGCACCTTCTTTCTCATGCTTATAAAGATGATTTCCAATTTTTGATCTTTCAACTATTATAAATATATATATAAAAACAATTTGGGGGTCAGGATTGAGGAGAAAAGATAATAAACTGAACTGTTAGCTCTTTCCTGCACTTCATATCAGCCCTGTTTATTTCCTCTACCTCGGTCAAGGGACAAATCTCCCCTAATTGCGTGTCCTTTGCTTAAGTCTCTGTCCAATGGTTCTGCATATTTGTAATGCCTTCTTTTCTGCTGTGTACCTATATGAATAGGTTTATGGTTACATGAAAGGAATGAAACAAGGAGCTGTTAAATAGCACTGTTCAGATTTTGAACATTGGCTGACCTAGAAAAAAATCATAATAAGATAATTTAAAGCAAACAAGCTGCCATGTGGAAAGTGAAGTTTTCCACTATGCCATGAGAAGCAGTTTCCCAGACTACCTCAGAATGTTCGTTACACATTTCACTATAAAGAYAGACAAATCAGGCTCATATTCCAAAAAGTTTTAAAGCACCCAATTTCTGTTGAGTCAATGGAAGTACAGTGCCTAAAAGTTTTCGAAGATCTCAAGATCTTTGACTTACTGTAGCTATTGGTTAATGCTAAACAGTTTCTATGATTTTGTTTCCTTTCTCAGGGGAATGTAACTATGGTGGTAGAGTAACAGATGATAAAGACCGGCGTCTTCTCCTGTCCCTTCTTTCCATAGTCTATAATAAGGATATAGAGAAGGACAAATATATGCTTGCACCTGGGGATGAATACTACATACCACCACATGGTCCATATGAGGTACGGAGAAAATGTGAATACAACTTCTCCCAAAGTCATTTAGGAAAAGCCTTCCTGTGTGCTTTGGGACTCAGAGTACAACTAACAGAAAACAAAATAAATCCATAAGATCACAAAGCCATGCAGGAATGTATCATTAATGTATAAAATATGGATCTGTTACTTGATATCTAACATACATGAGCAAAGAGGTAGGGATCTTCCAATATTCCAGTGTTTGTCGGTATAGGGACCTGCTGCTGTGCAGGTTTCCAATATAATTACGGAAAACCTGATACAAATCAGACTTCAGGACTTTGCAGGGCAATTCTGAGTCCCCTTAGTCACTCCTACCATGATAGTGGTGATCAGGGTGAGGAGATGGAATCGCAGGTGTATACCTGAGTTCACTAACTTCCTGGCCTCAGTTTCCTTCCCCTTTCTCCCTTTTTCCAGCTGCTTGAATGTAATGAATGTGCTCTAATCCCATTCAATAGTATAACCTGAAAGTCTAAGACTGATATGCTCAGTATGTATTTCAGTAGCATAATATGAAATGTAGCAGACTTTTAGTCAGCATAGGAAATTGGATGAACTTGATGCTTGCATGGTGTCAGGACAAATCCTCAGTGAGCCTTTGAACCGTTCAAAATCTTTGTATTTATCTCTGTAGATTGGGCAAGGCAATTTATGAGTGATTTAACTGGGAGTTTCTGTTTCTGTGTGTAAATGGGAATGTTCTGCCTAAGATAGATTGTATTTACTGATCATTTATGAATATACTGTTGCATGACTTCTGATACCTAAATGTTTCTTTTGCAGTCTTACATTGAGTTCCTACGAGGCTTGCCAATTACAACGCACCCTGAAGTGTTTGGGCTTCATGAAAATGCAGACATTACCAAGGACAACCAGGAGACTAACCAGCTTTTCAGTGGGGTGCTCCTGACTTTGCCTAGAGAAGCAGGGGGAGGCGGAAAATCCCCTCAGGTAATTGGCCAACAAGAAGGTCTCTGCWTCATAGCCTTAGGTTTCAGAGGAATCTAACACCTCTCGTTACATGACTGTACGTTTGGGAGCAGATATGAATGTCCCTGTAGGAATCCAGCCAGATTTTGAGTGGAAGAACTTTTATAGACACAAGGATATCCTAAAGACTTTGAATTCAAATAGGTTAATACCACAGCATCCCATCTGGTTGAGGAGAACATGTAGTTTGAGCAGGGTGGTATTTTTGTATTTCTACTTAGCATAATGGCAAAGGGCTTCATCTCAGTCATGAATATTAGAAGACAGTTGGTAAACACCTTAAATGTTGTATTATCACATTTAATTCCACTCAGCAAATTCCAGCAATGCAATTGTGTGCACTAGCTTAACTTCATGCAGTAGTGGTTGTGTGATAATCCCTGCCAGTCTCATCGGCGTCACACTCTGGAGTGTCAGGATATAGCATCAAATCACTCAACTCTCAGGCAAGCAATATAAGCAAGCATTAGGAACAAAAGTATCCTTCCTGGGGAAGTCTGGGCTGTAACAGCACTTCCACTCTATATTAATATTCCTTGAGTGCTCTATTTCTGAGATGCAATTTTTGCTGCTTAAGTTTCTACAGATGAATTACAGTTCCCAAACTTTGTAATTATGTTCAAGTGATTTGTATGCCTCAAAGAAAGGGGGCAGTTTGCAGAATGGAATCTCTTGGACCTTGACCCTCCTASTCATCTTCACCTCCCTGGATCTTGCTTATGGAGATGCTGGGAATTTCTTTCCTTATCCTACCCTGGCAGTTCCTGAGGTCACTCAGGTCAAATCCGTGCCCCAATGAGACATACAAAAATGACCTTCCAAGCCCTTAAGGATTTCATTTCCTACATTTTGTATACAAGCAGATTTTTGAATAGTAGAATCAATGGAGCCTCATTTCCTGTGAGGTTGGCTAGTGAGTAAAGCTTTCCCATGGCTGGAGTATTTCTGTAGTCTTCCCAGCACTCCGCTGTGTTGCATAATTTGGCATTTCCTTCATTGTGGCAATAGTAGGGTTATGCTTGTCTACCCTGCTGCCTGTTTCCTCAAAAGCTGCCTAAAACCCTTTTGCAAATTACACTGAAGTTACTAGCACAGTTAAAATCATTGGGAAGAAGCAAGAAGGCACATGCACAAAGAGACAGGTTGATGTACAAAGACAGTATGATCATGTAAGCTTTATTTGTTTAGGAAAATGGACTAAAATACTTCTGTCTTTATACAGTAAAAATATGAAATCTGTAGAGTTTGATGAATTTATTTAATAAAAGTAGAAATAATTAAGAAAAAAATCATCAATGAAAACTGGTAATTTCAGGAAACTGTGGAAGAATTGGCACGGGACATCCTATCCAAATTACCAAGTGACTTTGATGTTGAAGAGGTTATGAAGAAATATCCAGTACTTTATGAAGAGTCCATGAATACAGTGCTTAGGCAAGAATTGATCCGTTTCAACAGGTATGACTCAATGTTCTGTGAAGCATTATTAATACTGAAATGTGCATGTGTTTCTCAGTTCTAGCAGCTCACAAACTTTAAACAATTGTCTTTACAATAAATTCTTAACACAATAGATTCTGTTTTGAATGATCCTTTTTTAAAAAAGATGCATTTCTCCTGGATGCAGAAATAGTACCAATTTCTGACAATGTTAGCTTGAATCAGATTTGAGTTTGATTTGTTGAGATAAGGCACTTTGTCCCTCTTAAGTCATCCAGTCCCCAATATTTACAATATAAAATGTTAATTAGTGACGGGATCTTAAAGGTCTTGTCATTTATTTCCCTTGTATAAAGGGGCAAATCTCACTAGCTTTTGATTGTTTTTTACTCATTTTCTTCTTTTTCCCTAGATAAATAACAATTTTGATAATGTCCTGTCAAAAAAAGTCTTATCYGAAGTTATCCAGTTTTAATAAGCCCTACATTCATCTCAGACTCAATGTCTTTTCTCAGATCAGAAGGAAGTAAATAGTGGGGTTGTGATTTCTTTTCCTTTCTTTTTTCTCTCTGTGTAGGCTTACAGAAGTTGTTCGGAGCAGCCTTGTCAACTTAGGCAGAGCCATCAAAGGCCAGGTGTTRATGTCATCTGAACTTGAGGATGTTTTCAATAGCATGTTAATGGGAAAAGTACCATCAATGTGGGCTGCCAAGTCCTATCCCTCACTGAAGCCTTTGGGAAGCTATGTGTCTGATCTTCTCTCTCGTCTGGTCTTCTTCCAGGTATCCAAAACTGAGACTGGCAGGTCGACGGGACGGGTAGTTGAAAGCTAAATGGCTAAAATGTGTATCAGTACGGAATAAGGACTTATTGTGCTGTTCAAGTATATCTTGAAAGACATCCCTTCCGTGGTGTATTTACAAGGTGAAGCCCTGGCRTATGTTTTTTCTCATGCTTGTTTCTTCTCCTATAATCAGGATTGGGTCATCCATGGGCCACCCACAGTCTTCTGGATATCAGGATTCTACTTCACTCAGTCTTTTTTGACGGGAGTTTCACAGAACTATGCTAGAAAATACACCATCCCAATTGATCATATTGGATTTGAATTTGAAGTAAGAAAACACTTTTTTTTTTTCCCAGGGGAGTAGTGGGGTGTGGTGTTGTATTTTGAAATACATTCTGAGGCAGCAGTGAATAAGGTGTCTAAATGAAGAGAAATTACATTTAAAGGAATAGTTTCAGACTGTCGCTGGCAGGATTTAGTATACTCCATATGAAAATAAAGCAAATGATTTAATCATTCTAGGTGATGAAACAGGAGCACACAATGGAGAAAATGCCGGAAGATGGGGCATATATAAGAGGCCTTTTTTTGGAAGGTGCACGATGGGATAGAGAAACGTCAATGGTTGGAGAATCACTTCCAAAAATTCTTTATGATTCTTTGCCCATAATTTGGCTAAAACCTGGAGAAAGTTCCAGATTTCTACATGAGAACATCTATTCATGTCCTGTGTACAAGACAAGTGCAAGAAGAGGTGTGTTGTCCACTACCGGCCACTCAACCAACTATGTTCTCTCTGTTGAACTGCCTTCCAACAAGCCCCAGAAACACTGGATAAATCGAGGTGTGGCAGCACTATGCCAGTTAGATGACTGAGTGTTTGCAAGTGAAAACACTCACATTTTGTAATTAAAAGATGTACTTTACTTCCCAAGACTGCATTTTTTTTTTATCAGAACTTCCTGCTGACTTTAAATAAGCTCCCAATTTCCTTTGTTTTTCAGCCATTCTCACCTAATAGGGAAGAGTGATTAAAGAAAGAACACTATAAACAGAAATTTATTTCAAAGGCCTGGGCTTTATCTTGCAGTAGATCAGAATGAACAGAGTTCCCAGCAAACTGTGTGTCACACATCTTTATAAACCTTTTGAAATCCTATTACTACCTTGCTGCTCTCATGGGGCTTTTTTGTTTACAAGATTGTGCACAAAGAAGTAATTGATAGAGTTTTGCTGCTGATTTTAATGGGATCTTAGTCCACAACTCCTGCAAATAAGTCTCTCTGGATCTGCCTCCCAGTTTTATATCCCAAGAGTGTGTAGGCCCATGAGGGAAAGAGACAAGAATAATCTGCTCATAACATACAAAAAACAATCCTCARCCAGAATAAACGGCCTTGGCTGTATGAGGAAGCTGTAATAATTGGTAGTCCTTGAAGATCTGCCCTAGCATTTCTACAGAAAACTGGTAGCCATCATATGTGTTGGGAGCCTGCCATTCAGGATGCTTGTCTCATGACGTTTAGATTTTTTGAGTTTTATTTACATACACATCCAAGGTGCCTGTTAAATGGAGCTAAGCTTCCTTTCTCTCTAGTCTGATTTTACTTCCTCGTTTTGCCCTCTTGTGTGTTGGACTAATAACCACCTGATATTTTGCACTTGTTTTAAGCCCTTTCATCAGAGAAGCTCAAAGTAAATGGCAAACATTAATTAAAAATAAAATAGCCCTGAATATCTTCAAAGAGCTGTGCAGTCATTAACTAATCCCCAGAGCATGCCAAGGAGGTACTGATGCTGGATCATTAGACTTGTTTTATACACAGTACAAGGGAAGCACAAAGATCAAGGGAAACATTTAAAAAAAAAATGCACAGTCACTAAATTGGGGTCTCTTCATTCTCTTCATTGCCCAGATTGCAGCACTTTAATGACTTGCTTGGGGTCTCAGAAAGTCGGAGATACAACTCTAACTTAGCAGTTCCCAGTGTTATGCTGCAATGATTGAGTTATGTCAATACAACTAATTAAATGATGCAGATTTTATCATAGGTACTTATCTGTTGTGTTGTGCTTAGCTATTATAAGAGAAAACCGTGTTCATTACTGTTTACTAACGACTGGTTTGTGTTTTATGTAGATATCTATAAAACAGCAACTTTAAGAGCAATAACATATACAAGTAAGCAAGCAGTGTTACAGGTACATTGTACAGCGCTGCTCTACATAAAATGTACATAGATAATTGGGACAGTATCTTTACCTACCTTATTTGATGCATCTTAAACAGTAAGGTGGCTTTTGGTGCATTATTATTGTTTCCTGTTTACTAGTGCAAAGATGACAGGTCAGAAGTCCTAATGCATATTTGCTTTAATAAAGGTGATAGAGGTGTGCAGGTATTTCAACCTACTGACAGAGAGAAACTAGTGTTAGCAATTCAGATGGTAATCAATTTAACACGAGCAGCAAAAATAAATCTTGTTGTATATGAATGTTACAGCATGATCACCCAAATTGACAATATTTTTGAGAAGGGAATTTCTGAAGATCTGAGTAAATTAGAGTTAAAATTTCTTAGTCTTTTAGAAAGTTTCCTTTTTAATCTTCATATTGACAATAAATAATAATTTTGTTTTCACAAATGTTTTCTACTTTTCATATCATTAAAACTAACTGAAATTTAGTGCATATGTTTAAAGAAACAGATTGTAATAACTGCATTTTTTTTTAATTTCTGGCTGTTATGATGATGTTATGATGATGTTATGATATGGCAAGCAGAATCCCATGAACAACTCAGATTGCTAATCAGGCCACTGCAATATCAAGGAGAACAGAGCAGTCAGCACACACGCTTTCCAGCTCCCTTACTCACCGCACTAGTGGTGCTGAGACTCAGACGTGGGGAGGCTGGGCCTATGTTAGCCCCATCCCTATGAGCCCCTGAGCTCCGTTCAGTCACTGCTCTCTGAAGGACCCTTCTCCTTGGACTCGAACTTAGGTTTTTAAGTGATGGTGCCATGATAAAACCCTGCATTGAGGCTCTGAAAAAGAACCATTGTGTGCAATGTCCCTATTATTGTGATAATTTTCTAACTTCTTCTGTGTTGATATTTAGACTTGAGATGAAGGCTTCTATTATTGCATAAAGATTTATTTCAAGCTTTTGTAGACGTGACTGAAGGATTTAGATATGGGAAGAGACTTTACTTGAAGGTTTGTGCATCCGTCAGTTGCTGTGTCCCCTTGAGCAGAGATGAGGTATGGCTGAGTTGCTTTATTTCACGGTTATTGAAGTGCTGAAGAAATATGTGATTTCCTGAGCTGCTTTTACGGTTAGAGAAAAAAAAAAGTGACATTTGCTGTTGAGAAATATCTTAGAGGTATGTTTTTTGTGATCTGTTTTGAAGTGAGCTTCCCAATCTTATTTGATGAGTTTTATCTAGGGCTTTCTAAAAAAGTGATAAACTTGGCTGAGCATGAAACTTTGACAACCTTTGTTGCATGAGATACAGTTAAGAGGGGAAAAGGAAGAGGAGAAAAAAAGACAGCTCAGCTGTTACTTAGACCAACTTTTATTTCATGCAAAAAATTGCAAACAAATCAAGTTCTTTGTTGTAGTAGTAGTAGTAGTAGTAGTAGTAGTAATAGAATTCTTAATTTTACAGACTTAGTGTTTCTGTTTCTTACTTAGTGGTAAATTCACACTAAATAAACTACAAAAAAGACCTGTAATTACTGCTGAGGGTAAAAGCCCAGCCTCACTAGTCAAAGCTGATTTTGGGGGGAGGGAGAGGGGGGGAAATCAGTGATACTGAAAGACAAGTAGAGTTGGAACATCTTCTCTGGAGCTGGAAGCATCTTTTTTATCCATACCAAAAAAGCCATTTTGGAAACAGTGCCTGTTGATTTGGACACTCTGGGRCTGCTGAAAGAGAAAATTATGCTATGAAAAGGCAAAAAGGCRATGCAAAGGACCCACTTTCTTCCTCTGATGCGTTGCTGTAAATTAGAATGTTTGGGTAATCTCCTGACTGCATGGTGAAGTGGAAGGAGACAAGGTTTATTGGGAGGGGTGTAAGGAAGTTAATGATGTACAGGACAGAGTGTGCACTGACGAGCTGAACTCAGTGCATTGCAAACTCTCAGGAACTTAGAGGCATTTCAGGGCAGCCTCTTTTTGCAAATAAAATTAATATGTAGAATAGACATGTTGTGGTATCTTCAAGATACTTTGACAAAGAAATGGGTGTTGTATTTTGCTAGGGGTCTATTAAGTTTGGTGTTTGAATGCAAGCAAGACATCTTCCTCAACATGGTGGTTTAGCAGTTTGATCTGCAGAAGCAGAGGGTACTGTTTGAGGAGGATACTTTCTTCTATACAAAGTTTAGCTTAGGCTGTGAGGGAAAAGTTTGCTCTACAGTTTTGGCAGTAAAGCTTTATTTATCGTACATCCTTCATTCAGCTGCGTAGCCTGAGGTTGTAACAAATTTTGGTCTTGAGCTTCCAGTGCTGGAAAGTGAAGATGATCAGGCATTACTTAATCCATCATTTCACACACGCTTACTTTGAAAAATTAATGGGYTAATAAGCATTTTAAAATATCTCTAATAATACGGTGCTCCTGTTACAGTTCAGGTCAGTGGACTTCAGTTAATCAAGTTGGATACTTACCTGAATTACTTTAGACTAAAGCCTTTTACAAACTGCGTGTTAATATGTTCCTTAAGAAATCAACTCAATCACATAGTGTTATTTTCAGGTTGCTGTAAATCTTCTGTGCCTTTATGTGGGCATGCTTTTGAAATTAACTACAGCGTACATAGTTATGTGCTCCATAATGAGTTTTGACTGTAATGCAGGCAGTATATTTAAACTGCTCATTTACTGTCTGTGAGTCACAGTATCGCTGCCTCAATTAGTTMCACATGTTGGTTTGGCAGTGAGGTACCTCCACACTGGTGTATTGGAATGACGATAGGAAAAAGTTGTATTTGGGCTGTATTTTTCTGTCAGCAGCAAGTTTGCAGAACTTCAGTAAGAAGCAGAACAATGACATTTTACATGTTCAGTAGAGGGTATTTCACACATMTGACATTCTCAGAATTACATGGGAATAGATTAGTTTGTGGACTGAAGCCAGAGGGCAGTCAGAAATCGGGCTAGCTGGTACCTGCCATGCTGACTAGCACTTCTGATTGTTTCCTTTTACTTTCTCATTCATCAGCCTGTATCTCTTTTGCTCTTAAAAATACATTCTGGAAGGAGGAACAATTATACTCTTTCATGCCATCCATTTTATTTCTTCCTTTTTCTATGATAGACAGGAATATTTCCTTGCTATCTTCTACTAGGGTTTACTAGTGAGTTGGAGGTCTTTGAAAATGAGATTTTGTTGGTTTTGCCCATTTTAATGGGAAATAATAAAATACCAATTAGCTTTATTAKTATTATATTTTTTGCCATCATTAGGTGCAGGATAGAATAGGTCTCTGCATATGCCCTTGGTCCTTAAAGCACTTCTGGGCTGTGCTTTTATAGTCTCCCAAGATAGCATGACCCTTGTCCATAACTTGGTCTCATTGGCACTTCTAGCATGAAGGACAGAAGGCTCTACCACCATTCCTGAAGAGGTGCGGTAGACAACCTGGTAAATCCAAAGCTTCTCCACAGCACCTAAAGCTTATTCCTTTATTTTGCTCCCCAGACTGGAAAAAGTTTTTTCTCCATCCATTCAGGAGAACGTGAAGCAACCGACACTATTGTTTTAGTCTTAGTTGTGTAATGGAATTGCAAACTTTATCTTTCAATACCCACACTCTTGCCAAGGGAAAGAAATTCATACTTGCAATCGGAGGCTCTGGAGGCACTGGGTCTGCTGGATTCTCCTGAACATTTTGCTTTTTGCTGACCCTTAAATATAAGGCACTACCTTGAATTGCAATTGAGCATAATAATCCCCATTCTAACTACCAAAGACCTCTGCTATCATGGATCAGYAGTGTTTTAGAAACTGTTGTAATTTTTCCTAATATTTAAGTAATCTTCACATCACATCTCCCTCCTTGAAAACTTCTGCTTTTATTGAGGAGTCAGTGGTTGATTTGTAATAAATACCAGACCAACCGTATCCACCGTATGCATTGTATTTAGTGGCCTCAGGAAATGTGTGAGTGTATCAGCAGAACAGCTTCATTGACAGTTGTTTAAAAAAAAAAAAAAAAAAAAAGAGCAGGATTAGAGTCCAAACACATCACAGCTTAAATGATGGGTTATGAAATATCATCATGGGATTTCAGGTATATTGGCTTGGAAAACTTCCTCAGCTTTTCCTGGTGTCGAAATGCTCGGCCTTGTTTAGAGGCAAGACCCATAGGAGGCAGATGAATCTRGAAAACAGAATTGCACCAGTTTTAGTTACACATTGAGAAGCTACAAGAAAAAGAAGCTGTAAACAGAGTAGATTTCATTCAGCTTTAACTTGATAGAGGATGACCAGACTGCCCCAAACCATTTTTTTTCTTAAATTTCTATAATAGCTGTCTGAGAATGATGAGTGATGCAATTTTAAGGCCCAAAATGTTGTATTTAATGTGTAAAATATACTGGCAATCATTTAAATCTTGTAAATTTTAAATTTTAGTAACTTTRTTTTGTAGTTTGAGGTCAAATGGCAATGCTGAAAAACTGAAATAGTACTGCATATGGCATTCCAGAACAAGGCCTTTAAAAGACCCAGAAAACACCATAAATTGCTGTATAGAAGTCCTAAAGGAGGCCGCGCTTTATCCATACCTTGCTAACAAGCCACAAAATAACTCCAGGTTATGTTTGTAAMCAAAGGCTGCTGCCTTATTGTCGTGCTTACACAGACCACATTAAGATGCACAATCAATGTCATTGACTCCTCAAACATAAGGAGCAATAGGTGAGCGGCTTTTGCTTTGATTGACAAAGTCTTTGTACTTCATAAGAGTTAGTGGGAGTCATACAGCTATACCCCCCATTAAGTGATTGAAAATTGTAGGTGTTATCAGTCAGATGTTATTGTTGCTGAGGCTGTCATCCTTTAAGATAGCTGTTTAGCTGCAGATAGTAATGAAATCACTGATTAAAGCAGCACAGATATGGTAAAAATGTGGAAAGTAAGGATCTAGTTTATGCAAGAGAACTCTGGTCCTTTGGGATGTTAAACCACCATGAARCATACATTTAAAACCCATTCCTAAGAGCATTACTTGCCACATGTGCATTGTTTTGTGTACAGAGAAAAACAAGCTATCTGTGAAACAGAAGCCAACAGTGACTGTATCCTCAGCATGCATCTTATAAATACAGATCAAGATGCAAATTAATTATGACCATGACCAGCTTGATATGGAAACTATAAAAGTGATRTAAAACAATCAGCAGGCAGAGAGAAAGTCTCTGTGGGAGGCAACAGAAAGTAATACACAAATGACAGGGCAGTAAAGAAAGTATACTGAATGGTGCAATAGAAGACATGACTAATACTTCCAGCAATTTCAGTAATATTTGGCAGACTTCTCTAGGAACACGTGAACAGAAGCAAGTAGATAAACTGTGTTGTAATGTGCTTGTCTATTACAAGAAAACTTACAAGAGGTATAGAGTGTTTAAAATTATTCTGTCCACCAAACATAATTAAATAAATATCCTTATTTTCTCATGTGGAAGGATGAACAGATTTGATTCCATTACCATCTTTTTCTACCCATGATGACTCGTTGCTCAGTCAAGACTACCTAAATATTTGCAGTCCCTGAGACATTACCTCATGCCCCCACATTGCAGCTTTGATTACCCATTTGAGAAGAAAGTAGCCAACTCACAGATGGAGACTATTTCAATATACCTTGGCTCATCTGATTCATCACATGCACTTAGTTGCAAGCTTATCTAAAAGTGCAGTGTAGTGACAGTAATGTGAACTTATGATTTCATTGTGCAGTGAGGGCTAAGTAGGTTCAGTTGAAGAGTTGTGACTAGATTTATACTCACAGGTCTTGGGTAGGGGATGTTATAGTGAAGTCCAATTTCTATTCTTGCCTCACATTCTTCTATGCACTGTTTAATCATCTCTGCATCTGTTACCTAAGATAATACAGAGTTAAAATAACTGTAAAAAGAGAAAATGCAGCAATTAGCAATTAGAAGCTCAAGTGTAAGTGTTGCACAGCCACATGACTTTTTTCTTTTTGCTTGTTTTTTTGGCAGTCCCAGGCATACAGTGACTGCATTTTTCACATCCATAAAAGGTAACATTAGCACTTGCCTTGACTCAACAGTTCTGGGCTTGATGGCATTGGGTATTAAGGCCCATAAAATGTCAGAGCTGAAAGGAGGTTTTTACCCAAACATGGTATTTTCTTGGTAAAAAGAAAGTGCACATGTAATATAGCAATATCTCCATGAAAAACAACATTGACCTATTCATCATATTGCAAGGTAGCAAGGGGAAAAAGAAGAGAGACCTTCTATGCTACATTCCATTRAAGTCAGCAATGTGTAAGTTGGGTCTTAAATTCACTCTATGATTAATTTTGTCCTATACCAAAATAGGATGTAAATAAATTTTGTGATGGTTAAAAAGAAAGAATCTTGATTACCATGGAGTCTATATTTGCTCCTCTTGAAAGAAGTTTGGAATAACAAGATGTGCATATGTCTTAAAAAAAAAGGAATCCCTCTTTTAAAAGAAGTACCAATAATTTTTGCTTTGAAAAGAAAAGAAAAGAAAGAAGCTGCCGAGTCCTGCTTGCCATTGCATGGGTAATGATATACTTAACTAGCTTTCTAAGACATCAAAAGCTGCTTCAGAGAACTTTATAGGCTGTATTTTTGGAATTAAGCTTTTTTTCTTGACATTTTTTAATGAAAGGCCAGACCTTCTCTTCTTCAAAAGTAGTTAACAAAGACCTTAAATGGGTTTTATTGTTATTATTTGGAGTGAAATTTAAGTTATAAGCTAAATACACCTTGTAATATGTTTGTACCAGTTTTTAAGGTGAATGGAAACTGAAGAAATCAACTCAATATCTTAACATCCAAATACTGAGAGTATACAGAGCACAAAGAGAGAATCATCCAGAATATTTCAGGCACAAGGAAACCCACATACGTTTTTGTTTTTTCGGAATAATGTTCTGGCTTCACTTCTAATGTACTGTTTCTCTTTAATAGTTTCTTCTACCTGTCCTGATGCAGACTGCCAATTTTTGGCAATTCGGAATATCTTGCGGTAAAGGCGAAGAACTTCTTGTCGAGTAACTGGTGTCATCTGAATGAAAAACACAAAACCCCAAAATTAAGCCCTTACTTTAGTGCCTTGTTGAATCACAGTCCTGGAGCCAGGATGCCTGGATTTTGTTTCACTGCTGTTTTGCAACAAGACATTGGGCAAGTCACTGAAACTCTTACAGAGCATCCCTGTCTGCAGAGTTGCCGCAACAATGCGGGCCCTATCTTTGCAAATACCTTGAAATCTGTGCATAGAAAACATGATAAAGCCACTACAATAGTGTTGAAAACCAGCACAGGTTTCAGGTGCCAAGAAGCAACTTTGTGATACCATTACAGTGTGTAATAGYGATTCAGCTGGAGTTTGATACTTAAAAGGTGATGAAAGCAGTTTGGTCTAAGCATTACAGAAGAGGTTAGAAATGCTGCTGCGTTGCAGACTCTCATGAATTTAGGGCAGTRTCGACTGTCTTGTTTTTCAGAAATCTGAGAACTTACTGATTCTGCAGAATAAGCCTGTAATAGTGCCTGGAATCTTAGTTAAATATCAGGAATGAAATCCTATTCTCATTCTATATAAACGAGTATTTTGTTACTTAAGTGGCACCAATATTCCATCCCAGACCTTGAACATCCCTGCGATAAATATTTGCTGGTAAAAAGAAAACATGTGTTCCTGTCCAAAATCAAACTCCATCCTGTCTTGGATTAGATTTGTAGGAAAAAAAAAAGAGAAGAAAATACTTCAGAAATGCCAAAGGTTATTTACTGTCCGATAATAAAGTGCAACAACACTGCAAAGTAAGTGAAAGATTGCTATGGATGCAATGAGAAGCAGGTGTTAGTAATATCTGATTATCTCAAGATCCATTTGCCAAGCTGGAGCTGTTGTGGCTGACTCTGCTCCAGGATCTGGGTGTCCCTGCTGGAGTAGAGGGTTGGACTAGATGATCTCTAGAGGTCCCTTCCAACCTCAGCCATTCTGGGATTCTTGAGTCAGGTGTCCTGGTGACTGTGATGGGGATGTTTGGAGCAGGGTGCCCCCAGGCAGCCCCAAATCCTTCTGCAGGGAGCATGCACTCGCTCATACAGGACAATCTGCTTCCCTCTCACACACCCAAACAGCCCTGAGAATTGGGGCGATGGGGTTCCTTTGTGGACATGCAGCCTGTAACTATCACCGAGGTGTTGCAAAGTGGAAGAACGTTCCTAATCAAGCAGCTCTCAGGGTGTACAGTTCTCAAGTGGCTGAATCTTAAACACTGCTAACATTCAGATGCTTTTTTCAGTATAGTGAATGTCTGAAGTCAGACTATTCACTATTCACATGAGCTTCACCTCATCAAAATGTGAATCATGGATGCTAACCTAAAGGCAGAATTTGACCCACGCTCTTTTTTATATTAACCACTGCTATGATCTAAAGACTGTTGTTTCACATCATTATGCATCTTAACAATTACAGACATAAAACTATTTCCCTGATTCTTGGAAGAACATTTTTATTTGCTATTCTTAATTTAAAATATTTAACCAACCATATATTTCCCTTGAGAGATAAAAACAATTCTTCATGTATAGAAGAAATAATTTCTAGTAAATGTTTATGACATTTCTTGGAAACAAATATCTACAATAAAACAGATAAGCAGTCCCGCTTCTTCAAACACTTTAGAGTAAATACTTCACATTATCTACTCTGTAGCTCTATTTCAAGCAATAAAATTACCCATCCACAAAGATACACATGCATCTGAAGAATCACTGTCTTTCTCTACAAAGTGCATTATTTTGCAAAGACACTAAACAGTTCAGCTACAAGAAYTGGCCCAGCACAACCTTAAGTCCCMAACCTYGTCCTCACCTAGAACCGCTTCTGGTCTCACCTCTGGCTGAGTTGGTGATACTCTTGTTCCCTACTGACAGCTAAGAGAAGGTAGGAGACCTTCAGGTTTCCTGTAATCTGTAAAGACAAATAAGAGGAATACCTTGGGAGAAAACAAAGATTTTAATGTAGGTTTTAATTCTGACCTAAGCATTRGATAATTTCAGAGGCCAGAATTTAGCATCACACATATCCTCTGTTCAGAGCTGTAATGGCACCTCTCACTTTTGGATTTAGTACTGAGAGCCTGGTGGCATCTATAAAGGTTTTATTTAAAAATCTATAATTTATTTTTACCACTAGTTGCTTCTCCTTTCTTGACTAGAACAACTTCTTTAATTTCTCAGAGCTGTAACTAATACAGAGTTGTGTAGCCTTTTGCCTTGGTATAGGTACAAGCTGCAGATTCCTACTACAGCTTTTCTTGCTGCATGCACTGCCTGCAGTAGAAGGCAGAAAGCAGATTTTCCTACATAGCAGGCAACCAGCTGATCCCACTTCTGACTTTAACAATTTCTAACATTACACACCTGCTCAGAAACTATCCCCGCAGCAACACAGGTGTGAGAAGCTTTCTTCCCCCTCACTCCAAAAGGAAAAGGGCAAATGGGGCAAAACCCAAAGCATGGGTCAGGCTCTGATCTGAGGGACAATGTGAAAATGGAGCAATTCCATTAAGGGAGCAGGATGGCTTTCAACTTCAAAATGCATAAATGAGACTTTTAAATTATTTTTTTCCTTTGGTATAAACAGAGCTCAMACCTACGGAAAATGACGGTACAGATCATTTATTAGGTGTAATTTTGTCAAGTGACACGTGTATTAGTTTTGTGGGTGTGCAAAATTAATTTGTGTGGGACAGAGAGCAAGATAAGGGAGGCTTTCATATCCTTTTAGTTACTCATCTTGCTACTTACATCTTTGGCATTTAGCTCGTAGGTATGCTGCGCGTCCCTGGAACGCTAAGGGGATGTTGCCTCCTTTCCCACTAACGCTCGTCTCGCAGCAGCCGCCCCTGTGTAGCCTCTGTGCCCGTGACTGTGGTGCTGGAGCTGTGATCCTGAGCAACGCCGTGCTGCAGACTGCAGCAAAACCAATCRGCAGGGGCCAACGGGAGGGCTCCGCACGCACACACAGTGGCAGTGGGAGCGTTGAGGTTGCGGGCTTCTTTTGAGGGGATTGCTCTGACAATGCCGGGCTCTATCATGCTTTTGATCTACACGCAAAGCCCTGTTATCAACACGCAGATCAAGTGCATGAAATATTCCATTGTATCCAAGCCTGCAAAGGAGGCTTGAGTAGTTAATGAGTTACTGCATGATGAAAATGCAAATGTTCTTGGTGTTAATTAAAACAAATAATCCTTTTGACTACAAAATGTGATAATTTTTTTTTTTTTGAGGAAACAAACACACATTCCTTTTTTTTTTTTTCTTGGATGGTTGGTGCAAAAGTTAAATAATCTGAAACACCTTCTGCTATTTTCACGTTTGTGTAGAATTTAAATTGTTTATGTAACAGTAAGCAAAAGAATCTGTCAACTGCACTGTAGAGCACACACCAAGAGCACACACCAAGCACAGGTAGGACAGGGYGAGCTGCAAGGAGAGACTACTCATAGGGTGCAGCTGAATTGCAGCGGTGTCCTCGGAAAGAGCTGGGGTAAGAACGGGCGGGCATCCAGCAGCTTCCTCTCCTGTTCCTTTGCTGGAGTTGTAAGTCTATTTTATCCTTTCTTTTCAAGTCAAGTATCAGCTACTGACTTTTAACATCAAATCTGCCAGCCGTGCATAGAGGATTAGGAAACAAAGGGTAAAAGTAATAGCCTGTGGGGGACAAAAAAAAAAAAAAAAAAAAATTTAAAACAATGTGAATCTCTTCTCTTACATCTGAGCTAACTAGGGCACTCATTAGCAAAATACAGACACTTAGTGCTGATGCTGGAACCATATTTGCTGAGGGGGAGAGAAGGCAGGGAACAGAGCCCTGGGGGGAATAATATGAAAACGCCCCTTTGAACTTCTCATATTTAGATTGTTGTGTTTGGGCACAACACAACTTCTGTCTGACAGCTGCTTTGCTCCTGGCAAGGAGTCTTTAAGCCACAATGACAAACTGCAGCGGGACTGCCCRCTGCAGCAAAGCCATTGTCACGTTTCCATTACAGGAGTGAGTGACATAATTCAAAGCACCTGCATCAACACTATTGTGCAGAAAAACTATCAGCTTCTGCCAGTATGGAAGTACACATCTYGTACTTTAAAACCCACTATGTGGCCAGCAATTTTTTTAACTCCTATCTTTTTGTTTTGTGTTAAAGCTAAATGATTCCACCTGTTCTCTCTCTCCTGGTGCTAATGCAACAGATAATCAACAAACCACTTCATTTCACAGCTGTGCACAGCAAGCAGAAGTCAGTAGTTCATATTAATCCTTTGTGCACACCTGCGAAAGAGCGCTGCCCTTGCACCCACAGTGCCCTCTTTTCCATGAGGGACATAGCTGGGATGGGCAGTCCCTGCAGAGGGCTCCCTGACAYGGGATCAAGGATTCTGGTGGGAGCTGTGCAGGACACTCGGGTGACCTTCCAATCATGCCAAACCTCAARATCTGCTTTTCACAACAGCCATCTTCCCTTCTTTTACTCAGATCTACAGGATTTAGTGGCCTAYGACAGCTAGTCTAGTCACTGCAAACATTTGGCTGTGGCACCTACCTAACAATGTGGCAACGTGACTGGGTTTTATTGGGTTTTCACTTTTGATTCAGCATTCACACTTTTTTACCAAAAAGATTCAGTCAAATATAAATCATAGCAAAACTAGAGCCAAAATATTCACACRATAAAAAACAAAGACGAAAGATCATATTCTTCCATGATAGTGTCATATCCTCAGTTTCTACCAGTGATGCAAGCCTTTATGTCTCAAGAAATTCCCATCAGGGTGAACCTGGCTGCAAGCATTTCCTCATTGTTTCCATCTACAACCTAAGCAGCTTTGGTGCTGTTCTCTCTTTGGGGGAGAAAGAACCATTTTGCTATTTGGTGGTGCAGCTGAAAACACGGTGACTTTCACATGGTTTTAGATTTTGTTGTGCTGGTATCTTCGGCTGGCAGACTGAGGTGATCTGCAGCTCTGATCACCTCTGAACTCGCCTCTCTCAGGCTTTGTGCTTACGCTGTCCATCAGCGGCGACACGGACTCTGCCATTCTCTTCATGCCTGGGATTTGGGACTGAACTTGGYTCTCTCTTATACACAGAGGGGTCTTTTCACCAGAAAAGGGGATTTGAAAGCAAAGAGAGTGTAACTCAATAGCAAAAGGCTTAGGTTTTATCACTGCTTTCCCTATGGCATTTCAAACAAGCGACACTAAACAAATACGATTCTGTAACGTGTGAATGCATGGAAGGAGAAGCCTTTAACTAGTCCCTTTAGGTCACCCCGTTTTCATTTTCTTGGTTTTGTGGTTGTTGAAGCATTAGCTGGTTTTGGTGGGATGTAAACATGCCCTTGGGGGAGCGTCCTGTGTTTTAATGAAGTAGCTACCTCAGGAACACTAGAAATGCACACTTGGATGGACCACAGAGATAGCAAGGAAGACAAAGGAGGAAAACCAATTTGCTTTAAATACTTCTTTTTTTCCTAAAGGAAGACTTTGTCCAAGCAAAAATCTGAAGGAATATAAATTCAACTGCAGTCCAGCACATAACTGTTGCTTAGGCTTTCACAGGTTTAGAATTGCTTTCTCCTCTTTTGCTTTTAGCTATTAAGTCACAAACAGAGAAAAGTTTTAATGCAGTGCTAGAAATTTAGCAGAAAGGATAAAATCTCAACTATCTTTGAACAACCTTGGGTATACAGTAGAGAAGCATAGAGAAACCTGACAGACGTGTAGGTCTTACACCCTCCTGCCCTGGCTTTGAGCTGAACTTCACCAAATGCATGAGCAACTATCCCAAACTTGGGAATGGGCATAAATGTATATATAGCAATGCGGAAGATGAACTAGCTGCCCTTACCTTTCTTCATTCGTTCCTTGGTTCATTTAATAAAACCCCTTTTGTGAATCCCATGCTTCACTTTTCAGGTACTGAATTCCCAAGAGAGGCACTCATGATTAATTACAATGCGGACACTACACCCAGGCACGTTTTCTAAGAGAATGGATTGACTTTTTAGAAACCAAGCACACGAATCTGGCCCAGAGGAGTAAGTCTCACTAGCGGGTGACCCTGACRGGTGTTCACACAGGGCTCCAGGGAGCCGACATTAGGATTAGCCTCAGGCCCTTCTCCAGGACTATGTTTTACAGGAGCTTTACACTCTTTGCTCCCTCGCAAAGTTGCTGGAACTCATTGGCCACCGAGGGCACTGGGGACCCCAACCCCGGGGCGAGGCATCGTCTCCCACCCCTCCCCAGTGCCGCTAACGGCCACACTGACACAAAACCGCCACCCCACGCCGAGGCGGCCCAAGATGGCGGGGGCGGCCCCGCCCCTGCCCACGGCGCTGCCCCCTGGCGGCCGGGCGGTTCTGCCCCCTCCCGGCTGCCCCACACGCGGCTGGRCTGAACCAATGTCAGGAACGGGGGMGGACAGGAGCTGYCCCAGCGCCYAGACCCCTGCCCTGCCCTTCCCTGCTCTCTCTCGCCCGGCCCACGCCGCTCTCTCGCTTTATGTTTTACCTCTCGGAAGGGGTGCACGGGGTCTTAGTCTCCTCCCTGCTGCGGCGGCGCCGCGCCGCTACCCGCGTCCCCCCCGGCTCCGGTGGGCGAGAGGGAGGCGGTGGCACGCGGACCCGTTGCCCGCCCTGCCCTCAACGTGCGTGCGGCGTCAGGCACGTTGCGGCGCGGCGCCGCCAGCTGACTCCCCATCCCCGGAAGTGATGCAGGGCAGGGAGGGGGTGGCAGCGTCGCGCCGGGAGCCGCGGAGGGTGAGTGAATTGGACCATGTCTCTTCCCGTCCGTGCCGGGCGCCGCGCGCCGCGCTACGGGGGCCGGCGGCGGCGGCGGGCGCAGGGGCCGCGCGGCTCGGCCGGGGCGACGGTGGAGGCGCCGCGCTGCTCTCCGCGGCTCCGGCGGGGCAGCTCGGGTCGCGGAGCACTGGGACCCCCGCACCCTCCTCCCGCCCACCGGGCCCGGCAGCCGCCGCGCGGCGCCGCTTGCGGAGCGCAGGGCGCGTCCCGGGGGCTCCGGTGGGGCTCGCGGTCCGCGCTTCCTGTCCACAGGCCCTGCGAGCCGCGCGGGCGGCGCTCGGTGCTGCGGCCCGGCCCGTGCGCGGTGGTGCCGGGGTCCGYCCCAGCCCCGCGCGTCCTCCCCTCACTTCGGAGTGGTGGTCGCTTTCCTGGCGGGTACGTTCCGTTAAAATGCCCCTCGAGAGCCTTTCTTGCTCAGTGCAGCGAGGCAGCCCCTCAGGACGGGCGGAATCATCTGCTGTGCCCAAATGCTCCGCGTTTTGCGTGGAAAGTGTCGGGCTCAAAGGTGGCTGTACCTGCTGCTTAAAGAGGGAGAAAAAAAAAAACCCCAAAAAACCCCGGCCAAAACAGCACTATAAAATGCAGAGTAACTTATTCCTGAGATCTTTCTCACAAAGTGAGCGTGCCACCTTGGCATGGTGCTGTTTCTTGTGGTGGATTTTAACTTCGTGTCCCTCTCGGAGCGTGTTTTCTCATGCTGYGGAGGCTGCAGTCCGTGCTGGTCACTGCTCCTGGGGCTGCAGTGGCACTAACAGGCCACTCGTCACAGCTTAAGCTGTAGCTGGCATCGCTTGTGCTTAAAGCAAATATTGGTTTAAGGAATGTGCCTTTCCTGTTAGTGCTGGGGTTGCTGGACAGAGTAGCTGGGTATTGGTAGGTAGTTAATGCTGCTGGTAGGCTGTGTTTCGACATGTTGCATTGATAGCAGAGGAGRCAGGTGCTGAGTAGCAGGATGCATGTGATCCGCAGTGCTATCGTGCTATTTCTTTTCTTTTTTTTTTCTTTTCTTTTTTTAATGTATAGTGCCTTAAGGTATAACTTGGAGGGGGAATAGGTGAAGTGCTCAGAAAGAGGCATATAATGATACAAACAAGCACAGGGCTCATATGCATTTCTCGAAACTTGTGACAGGCCTTGCTGTCAATTTTAATGTTGTGCTATGGTCTGCCTGTTTTGGGAGAGGAGCTGATCCAAAGATGTCCCCTAGAAATGTGCTTATTATCTGTTTGAGAGCCTCTTTGTTAAACAGTTAATGTATAACCAAGGTATTTGTGCTTTATTTGGGCGAAGGGTGGAGAGACTAGTGCTTCTTGAGTGCCCCTGGACTCTGCTGCACCTCTATTGCTGCTGGGTTTCCAGGTATAAGATGCTTCTCAGAAGGCAAAACACGGTCACTTGGTTAAGGCTACGTGGGAGAGAAAAGGATTCATGTTCTTGTCGATTCTGTGCTTTGTCTTTAAAACTTTACACCTTCCCAGCACAGATGCTAGTTAATAGTCTGTGGAACTATTTCTCTGTACGTGAAAGACAGCGCACAGTCTAAAGCAAAGGTTTCCTGCAGGTCAGCAGAAAAAAACAGAGCTTGTGATTTATGTTGAATTAGTTCAAATTCATGAAATAYGAAGGGCATTAGAAACTTACTGGAAGTAGTAACTTCTATAAAGATTTCCAAAATTCARATTATTTCCTAAGAGCAAGTTCTGTGCAGACATGAATTATTGCAATCCTTAAACAAGTTTACCAAACTAGTCATGGAAAAGCTTACAGCTGTGATACTACTTGACAGCTCAGTGTGATGCTTTTGAAACTCCTTTTCATGTTGAGACTGATGACCTGCAGTATGGTCTGTAATCTGCTCCTGGATCTTTGAAGCTGGGTTTCGTGCCTTTTCCAAACAGTTATTTGCTTTATTTTGTAGTTGAACATTGGCACGTTCATAGCACATTCTAGCTAATATGCATTAGCTGCTCTTAAAATTTCTTGAGCTTGGAAATTCATTTAATTACATCTTGCTTCTATAGCACTTAGTGTGGATTATGTAGAAAGGGGTTATCAATTGAACTGAAAGGGTGACTTTGAAACGCAAACGAGAACAGATACTCTGGAAGAGCTTTGTCTTTGTTGAAAATAGCCGGAGAAGTGTTTATGGGAAGGGTGAGGAGAGACTGACAGAACATTTGATGGACTTCTATGAAAAAGGACTTGTTCTGACAAATTTCTAATTTGTCTTTGTTTTGAGGAAGAGACTTGATTCTGCTCTTTCTTGTGATTCTAGCTAAGGAACAGGAAAAACATCCTGTATGTTGTGTCTGTGTATTGGAGTGGCGGGGAGGGGAAATAAAGTGTATGCAAAGGAGGTGGAAGAATGGGGGATAGATATGACTCTCCTAAATGTTCACACCTGGTAAACCTACAGTTTTGTGTGGCAGAAAGTGATTTAAAGGTGGGTTAAAGTCTGGATACAAACAGATGTAGTTCCAAGCTTGCAGGACTAAGAGTACCACTMGTTCCCAGATGGTAACAGTCTGTTTTCTTTAGGATGCTGGGGAGCTGTTGCTCCATTCAAGTATTCAGAGTCGCGCAATACTGTGAGACCCCTCAACTTTGGGCTGGACTGCTTATAAGAACTTGTGAAGTGCAGAGCYTGTGTACTTGTTCCATTAGGCCCATAGGTCTGTAGTAAAGAACATAAGATATACATCTCTGGTTGAAACATAACTGTAAAAATGGAAGAATAGGCTTTGTTAGAAAAATAGAATTTTCTTTTATCCTCATCCTGAAAAATAAGGAAAGCATTGAAGATGGCTACCCAGGATTCTTGCAGGATGAAAGACCAGTCTGTAAATACTTGAGGGACTTGCTAGGCACCAGAAGATGAAAGGGAACCCCTTAACAGCCTCCATCAGCATTCCCAGACCGGCCGCCTTCTCTCTAGCTTTTTATCCCTAGGGGTCTGCATCTTATCTTGCTGACTTCCTCCTCTTTATTTGCCTCTGACTAATAGGCTTTGTCTTTTGCTTACTGGAAGTCTAATAATTTCTTTTGTCTCTTCCCTCTTCCTCCTTTTAAAAGCACTAGATTAAATGGCTCCAGTGCTTTGCAGATTATCTGCATTGGTGACATGGATTAGTTGTATGCTTGACTTTAAGATATTCAGCAGTAATGACACAGTAACTTGACTTGAAACAATGGTAATTTCACAGTGACTTGTATTAGCAAATGTTGCCTTCTCATCAAGAGCCATCTGCAGTTTACCCCCTGTAAACATGTGACACTAGTAAATTGTCTAAATTGTCTGTGTTAGTTCTCTTGGTATCTTCTATCAAGTAAGTTGTCTCAGGAGTCTTTTGAAACAGTCAAGTATCTATATTTTCTTATTTATATATTTTTTAAATTTCATTGCATGAGTTGAGTAACTACAGCCCTGGCTGAAACCTTTAAGCAGGAATAGAAAACCCAAGAGTTCCAGGTTCTGATTCCAGATGTGCTCACATAGTGCCCCTGTATGTCGACTTCACCATTTAGCAAAAAAGGTTTTCCGGGACTGTTCAGCTCTGGGCGACTGCCTTTTGGTGAGCCAATCTGAGGGATGAGGGCAGCTGGTGACTCAATGGGAGCTCGCATTTGCTCTTGCAGAAGTATCCTGTATTTTCTATGTCGTTATAAAGAAATGCCTGTCACCGCTCCAGGAGGCTTTGCTGCAACAGCTTGGTGATGTGTTTGCATCCTGGGTCTCACCGTTAATCAGAACAGAGAAGACAAAAAAAGAGAATCAAGATTTCTTGAGCAAAGATGATCTGGGAATAAGCACTACTAGACTCAGGTGTGTCTGTATTTCATCTGTGTGTCTAGCAGAGCAACTCTCTGGTCAAGTGATCTGTATATTGAAGGAAGCAGAGGGTTCAGATTTTCGGAATTAGTTATTTAATTTTGTGGTGTTTTGCTCCTAGAAGATCYGTGGTTGACAGACTAGTTAATCATAGGTATTAAAGATCTCTTTTATTGTAGTAGGAATATTGTACAGAACCTAAGAGGAGAAAAATCATCTTAACACCCATGATTATGGGAGGCACCTGTGCTTAGCAATAGACTCRAAAACTGAAATGTTCAAGAACTTGATTTGATATTGATATTTCCATTTCAAATGAGTCTGTGCAGAGTGTGTGAGGGACTCTGATTCAGCATTTGAATGTGATGAATGGTCAATGCACCAGTTTCACAGTTTCATGTTTCTGTTTAGTTTATGGTTGTACCTGGTGAGAGACAGGTTAGAAACCCTGCACAGCGTTTCAGTTCTGTGGAGGAAGAAGTTACTGAAAGGAATGAAAGGAAGTAAATGTCTGATAACAAAATATGTGTGTTGCCACTAAAGCAGATCTGAGAACCTGTTCWAGCTGAAGACCTGAGTTGAAGTTCTGCAGCTTTTTGAAACTCTTGAGGTGGCTGCCGTCTAAGTAGGACTGCACTGTTTGCAAAGCATGAGCTGTTAGACTGTCGTTTGCAGGATTCGATATGCAGAGAACCAAGGTTTCTGCAGGTGTGGCTTAGTGTATTTTCTGTTTTAAAAACTGCAGTCAGAATTTAGAAATCCAAACATATGCTCTTAAACACTCAAATATTTCAGCTTGCTTTAAAGCTTTAATTTAAAACAATTGTGTGCACGTAACTTAAATATTATCCCAATATTTGCATGGTCAGCTGCTAGTGAAGGTCCAACATAGCAGTATGAAATAAATGATTCTCTTAGCTAGCAGCCTGTAAGTGATGCTACACTTAGTAAGACGGCAGGCAGGGCTTCTGTAAACTCCTTGGGAACATTTGCTGCCAGAACTGATCTCAGGAGGTGCTCTGGCTCTTGTCCATAGTCTTCACTGGCCTCCTCTGTGGGAMAGATCTTGTAGCTGTTGAACTTTCTGGGAGTGGGACACTGCTCACCAGAACTGGTTAGGCGGATTTTCTTTATTACCTGGTAAGTGTAGCTTTCTTCAGTATTAGAAACTAAGAAATAAATATATTTTCCACTCTATTACAATTTTAAACATACCTTATTATAAAGGAAGTTATTAGATGTTCACCTAAATTATATCTAGTGAAATGTAGCATATGAAAGCACCTCAGCCACATCAGGGTGAAGTTGGCCAGCTAAACTCTGTRCAAAAGAAATTCCACAAACATTTGACTGTCTAGAAGTAAGTATTTTCTAACTGCAGAATGGAGTATAGACCGAGTGTTTTTTCCAAGTCATTCTGGTTTTGCTACAGGRTAGTTTTTAGATTAATTTATAGAATTGACAAAAAGAGAATAAGCTAAATGTTTGTAATCCGGCAGTTTTCAGCTGCCAGCAGCGCAACGTGTCTGCGTCAGGTACCTGGGAACGTGGCTCCTCTTGGCTCTGTAACCTGCAGCTCTGCTGTGGCAACGTGACCCAGGTGTGTCTGAGCACAGAGCAGCTTGTCTCCTGACACATGCTGCTCTGGCCACTCACAGCACATACTGAAGGGCTAAAATGTATGTCACGCTGCGCGTAAGTTTTCTAATGAACCTTTTTCATGCTGATGTTTTATTCTTTTCCAATTGTCAGCAGATTAGAGGGGAAAAATCAGTAGGTGATGATGTGCTTTTTCAGAAGTTCTGGACCTTGGGGGATCCGGGGACTTTGAAGAGGATCTGAGGGGAGAGAGGGAGGATTGATAAGATGGGGTTTGAGTGAGATGTATATAAAAAAAAGAAATAAAACCTAACCTGTTGATGCTGCTAAAGCATGTACTAGCTAGGAAATGGGATGGRGTCTGGTTGGATTCTCATTCCATCTTTACTGAAAACTGCTGTCATGATCTTGAATGTCCATGTGGTGTGACTGCCCTGGTAGTTAGTGAACTGGACCAATCTTTTTCCATCAACCTCTTCTTGCATTTGTTCCCTAGAAAGTGCAATACTCCTAACAAGTTATCCCACCCTCACAACCGCAGAAGGTTAAATTCAAAACGTTAAAGGATTTGTAACTTTCTAATGGGGCAAAGTGGAAAAGATAATGAAGAGTAACCAGATCTGACACCTATTTTAGTGAGGATTTTTTAATGCTGCTTTTTGCTGTTTGCAYGTGGAATATATTTTCATGCTCCARCTCTTAACAGAGTGGTTTTAAAGAACACAGCAGTGGGTTTCCTCTGTGCAGAATGGAAGCACCTCCTGTGGTGTTGCAGCCCCAGGCTTKAAAAGTGGTCACACAACATCTAGTTGTGTTTGTTCAGCAAGAAATCCTTGCCYGTTTGCAGGACTCGCTCTGAGGTGACTGGCTCTTTGGTGATGGCTGTGATTCTCGGCACCAGGAACTGGCCAAGTGTTGTGGGTTATCGGTGAAGTAGGTTCCTGCTCTGCTCTGATTTGCCTTTGAGAGATGTTATASCCGAGTCCCCCTCCCATTTAGAAGAGGGGAGAGGTTTAAACTAGTTTGAAAGTTTTTCTCTCAAAATTTCAAACTAGTTTAGAACAGTTTGGTGTTTCTAATGTGCTGTTTCTCAAAGGAGTCTGCATCTAATTTGAGGCAAAGTATTCAGGCTTCCAGCATAGATGTGTCTGGCTGCTGGTAGCTTGTTTCTCTCTTGGCTGCCATTTAACCATCTCCCCAGGGACAGGCAAAGCTCTGCAGGGTCTGTCTGAGGACAACTGGCTGCAGAGTTGACCAGGGAATGGGACCAAAGTGTGTCCCCCCTCCTGCTCCTGTTGTGTCTCCATGTAACTGGCTTCTTGGAGACCTTGTGTGTTTTGTAGGGACAGTTTTTATCAAGTTTGATCAGGRTTCTCAGAATTGTGGTTTGATGGCATAGCTCAAAGCAAAGCTGATCAAAGCTGATCAGAAATAGGTTGTTGGACTCGTTTGGAACCAATCAACAGAAGCTTCCTTCTGCCTTCTTCTGAAATCATAACCTGTCTGTAGTTCCCTGGCAGGTCCCTGCGATGTAGGGAGCCTTACAGTTCACTCTTTAAGCTAATTGCAGCAGTCTTTTCCTTCCTCTAGACTTCCTCTGGAATARTTTTGCAGCTAGAGGTGCTAGCAGGCCTGCATTATGCACTTCTGCTAGCCCAGCTCTCTTTTGGGGCCACGGTGGGATGTTTTCCRTGCTGGGAAAGCCCGTGATAGACAATTGTAGTGGTGACAGAATGCTTTTGCTGAGACAGACTCCCTGCAGGGAGTAGAGCAGTCAGCTATTCTCCAAAAGTGGTGATTTTGCTGATACAAGCTTCATTCATGCTARAAGTGCTTTGGTACTGGGGTATGATACTATTATAGCAAAATCTCCCATATGTTTGACTTCAGTCTGCTGAAGAGCAAAATKATATTGCTAGGTCTTCACTGGTTCCACCCAGAAAAGCAAATAAAGCTGCCTTTTGTGAGAACCCTGTGAGCAATTCCTCCTGGAGAAGCTGCTGAGAACAAGCGTTCGGGCTGTGGATGCTTTGGCTCTGCCTGCCTGAGCTCCAGGGAGTCAGAGCCACAGAGGGATGGAAGATGCAGGTGCATAAAATGGTAGGAGAGCAGAACAACRTCCCGTGGTCTCGAGGGAGCGCTCTACCCGCTCACTTATGTCCCTGTGGGCTCTGGCTGCTCGCTGCGGGCCYGGCTGCTCCCCGAGCCGTGTCGGCGGTGACGCTCCGGGCCACCCTGTGATCATGCCGGTGCCTCTGTCCTTGTAAGCGTGACCTACGGATGAATTAAAACGCGTGCTACAAACTCGCAGAGGCTTCTTTCTGCCCCCGCCACGTTCGTCTTGCATGATTTAGGTTAGAGTCAGTCACAGCACATTACTCTAACTATGATGACCTTTAAATACAAGCTTGAATAGCTTGCTTTTTTTCCCCCTTACCTGGTAGCTCATTCTACCTCGTTATTCCACAATTGAGTGTTGGCATAGACGTTTAGACTTACAGCTATATATTTTTCTTAAGTGAAAGCTTTTTTTGTTCGCAAGCAGTTCCAGAGCTAGCTGAATTGTTTCTTGCTGTCTGTAGCGCGTGATGGCTCCGTGCCATGGCGCCTGTGTCAGTCAGCGTGCAACACAGAGTAAAAATAATAATGAGGGGAGAATCGTAGCTGACACTTCTAACAGATGTTCATGTTTCTGGCCTCCGGGTCTAGACTGTGTGTATCTATAGGTCAACCAGCATGGAAACTGCTTCACACAACCCTGGAAAACATTTGGCCCTCACTAGATACCTCAACTCCATCAGCTTCCAGCTTCTGTTGAACTTCAAGTAAGCCTTTGTCTCCAGTTTGTTCTGGAGTTACATGGTGATGGAGATGAGGTAGCTTCTCGTCTTCCTCCGGATAAGGACTCGGGTCGCACGTTGTTGCCATAACATTGGTTTTTAATGTGAGGAGTGTGAGATGTGGCCTCAGCTCCCTTCGAGCTCTCTCAAGGGGGAACGGGGCTGTGCGGCGCGYGGCTCCTCTTGTCGCTTCCTCAGCGCGCGGAGGAAATTCACCTGGGGGTGTCAGACGTTAAAGTCGTGAAATTGCAGTGAAACAGAAAAGCTCGTTYTTCCCCTGGGAGAGGCGAGAGCTTGTGTGACTGTTCTGCACTGAGGCTGTTGTGCTCCTGCTGCGAGTCACCCTTCAACAGTGTCACATGTTGTTGCCATGTCATTTGGGACGTGCTGTGAGAGGTGCARCTGTAGGCAGAGGATGTGGTAGTGGATGGTTGTGTGGAGGTGAGATTTGAAAGCAGGGACAATAGCGCCAAAAGGAAGAGGCTTTTTGGAATATCCATCTTAGAAGAGAGATAGCCAAAAAAGATTCAGTGGAGATTTTCTGTCTCTGCAAGTATATTGTGGGCAAAAATACTACCTGGAGTTTCTAGTTCTTGAAGTATTTGGGATACCTGTTTCCGTAAGTTAGTTTGTTTTAACAACCTTGATGTGAACATGGATTTATTCTCATCACTCAGTGCAATCTGCATAAGGGGCCACAAAGGTCAGGGGAAACTCAGGTGGGCCAGTGCAATAGGAATCTTGTTCAGCGACTAGATGATCTCCAGAGGTCCCTTCCACACTCTCTGATTCTGTGATTCTGTTGTTTTGTGCYTGTCCTTCTCCATGTGTTCTCTGCTTCCTGCTGAAGAAAGCACAGAGCAATCTAATATTCATGCTTGCCGCCATGAGAAAAAATAGTCTCTCTGAAAGTCCCTTCTAACCTTAAGGATTCTACRATTCTAGGTAGAAGTTTGCAGAAAGGTAGCTTTTTGTCACCTTCCTGCTCCCT
Organism: Eudromia elegans; assembly: GCA_003342815.1. Lineage (NCBI taxonomy): Eukaryota > Metazoa > Chordata > Aves > Tinamiformes > Tinamidae > Eudromia > Eudromia elegans. The sequence goes on along the minus strand of PTEX01000149.1, from coordinate 1,546,097 downwards.
AGATGTACTCAGAGCTGTAAAAAATGCACCTTTCAGTGTTTCTGTTAATGTGGTAGAGCAGAGGAGATTTGCCATGGCTTGCTTAGTTGTTTTCTAGGCTGGCTACTAGCAGAGCTGTTCACCAGGTGCAGCAGTTAGAGCTCTTGCTATGCAAGCTGGACCTACCCTCATTCATCAGCTTCTCTCTAGACCTCCTTAGCTAAATTTGCAGAGCTACGAAGTTAAAAGTCAAATCTGCTGGAACAGAGTAAAACAAATGCGGAAAAGAATGTGCTCAAGAATGAAAAGAGACCCGAATTACACATTCTTGGGTAGCATCTCTCTGACTGTCACAGACTGGCAATGTCAGCACATCCTTTGGTTTGCTCTGTGTGAAGTGAGGAATGAGCTCTCCTTGCTGAAAGTTGTATGAGTATATAGAAGTATGTGTTCACCTTCAGCAAAAGTTTGAGCTCAGGTCTGTTATATGCAGCACATACTCCATACTTTGTATTATAATGCACATTAATATTGTTAATGGTATTTCATAGGTCAGAAAGTGAAGTAGTTTTATGAAATGACTCTTTCAGTAAATGGATTTGAACTATGAAAGAGTTCGAGTTTTATTGAATGCATAGAGTTACTACTAGGCAATTAAGTGTGCTTTTTTTTTCTCTCTTCTAAATGTCATAATTTGCGTGGTTCTTTCATATTACAGTGTTCCATGTGGAAACCAGGAAGTGGAAGCCTGAAGAAGGCTGTAAAAGCTAGAGGAATGATTCTCTGCATCTCTGCAAATATGTAAGTATTAGATGKCTGCTTGCAAGATTTCTGGAAAAGCATGAACTGTTAGAACAGGGATTGCTTTTGATTTGACAGTTGCACAGCCCTTTCGTGCCTCCCTGAAGGAAAGCTTTGTGTGTGTGTTCCTAGGGAGAAAAAGATGAGGCGCCCACTTTGCTATTAGCAAAGTTATGCCCTCTGTCCCCAAAAAGGTAAAACTGCATAGTGAAATTCTTCTATGGACTCTTTATTTGCAAAAAGTTGAAACTGGGTGAAAGCTCAGTTAATCTTTAGCAATGTCGTCTTTGCCTTAGCTGATGAGCTGCCACTTGGGAAGGGATTTAATGGTTGGCTGAGCTGCATCCCCTTTTGTAATGTGGTTTTTAAACTTGACTTTGTGGTGTTCTTGTATGCATGTGKTTTTTTTCCTCTTCTCTCCTGATGCTGTCTGTGCTTTGAAACTCACTGTAAATACCTTCTGATGCAACACTTCATTAAATAGTATAATGCTTGACTGTGTTTTGTTATTGCTACAGTAACTATAGTCATTAAAGAAAAATGTTTGCCTGTTACTTAAATATCCCCTTTGCATCTTCTCTCCTCCTGCCAGATTTCRCCCTGTCCAGTTGTGCTGTTGTCAGCTGTGCTATGGGCTGCCTTGCCCAACAGAATCACTGCTGAGTCACCTCACTGTTTTGGTTTCTGCATAGCTTGGGTTAGGTGTGATTTGTCTCTTGAAACCATGTGAGAAAAGACTTAATTGTCTTACAGAATGTGTGAAGTAAAGCAATCATTAGCAAGATTTTTTTCCCTCTAAGGTTTTTAGTCTTACGTGTTTGGCAGTATGTTGACACATCCTTTTTTTGTTAAAGGGTGGCTTTCATTTAACTGGTTGTAGTCACCAACCTCATGTGTATCCAGGTGCTTACTGTTTTCTACTAAGAAAAAGAGCCTCATTGTCCATCTGTGCTTTGCAGTTCCTGTTATGTGGAAGACAGCCTCATAGGCATCTTGGTGATTCATATTTACTGTAGGTTATTGCTTAATACTTGTTTGAGTAATCAAACTTCCTTGGGAGTCCTGTATCCTGTAGTACTAAGCGCTACAACATTAGCCTGGCAAAACCTAATAGCCAGTGCTGCCCTTTCTGTCTCGCTGTCTGCTTGTATAAAGTGTTACAGCAGGCTTGCTCTCGAGAAGTGATTCTTTTGGGAATTGGTGCTTTGCCTCCAGTGCAAGATTGCCTTTGGGTATATGAGAACTTTATACTTCATGTTTCTAATCCAACTGAGAGAAATATTTTAGCAAGTCTTTGTGCATACTTGGGCATGACCAGCTTTGCTYTCCTCTGCAGTTAAATGAGTACCTCTATTTGCTCTCCTGAAAGTGCTTTTCTGTCTTCATTGGACACTGAAATCCRTGCAGCTCCTAATGCTGCAACTGGAACCCTTCTCCTACCTTAACAAAAAGCCTTGAGTTCTCCCASTTGTTTCTGTCGCCTTCCTATGCACTTGTTGCTTTCATGGCTTGAAACCTGAGTCATGTAGGAAGCGGAGGTGACTAGTAAGTGGATGCAGCACAGTGAAAGCATTTTATAAAAGCATAATGTGTGGAACGCTGAAAGACTTGTCTCTTGCAAAACAAGATACATGCGCAAACTACCAGCGGATGCAGTCTGACATGGTTTAGCTGGTTTTGCTATTTTTGGGGTAGATTGCTTCAAAGTATCTGGAACATGGCATTAAATTTCATATATTGGAAAAGTGAGAAATTACAGCAACTGCACTTGAGCTATCCTGTAGTGTTTGTAGAAAGCAGGGTTACTCTTTGGCTATCTGCTGAGTCGAAGAAAGTAGCTCTGTTGCTGCAAGGAGCACGAGTGGTAGCAGAGCTCAGGCTGTGCCTGGTCAGGAGCAGCAGGCAGCCCTTTGTAAGCAGGTGGGTTGGAGAACAGAAAAGTTGCTTGTTTGGATGGATGCTCTGCAGAGGGACTTGATTAACTTGTGCTCTATAAATCAATGTCAATGTACTCCCCATGGGTTTTTGGAGGCAGCCATGAGGATGCTTCCTCATGTGTAGCAGTTTAATAGTGCTGGCTGACTTTCCTTCTATGTAAAGTAATGCTGTCATTTTGTGACAGCAAATGGCAATAAAACCCATCTGTTTGTCTTGCTAGTGATGTCAGATTTTAGACTTGAATGCAGGGTATTTTTGTTGTTAATACAGGCAGTGGCTTAGGAAGTGTGGTGCAGCRTGAATCACTTCTGTTAAGAAAATGCATGGGTCGAGTGTGTAAGTCTTGTAAAATTTTATTTTATTTTATTTTGTTTTTARCTTGAAATGAGAGTTATTAAAGTGAATTAGAATGATCTGTGTCCATTATCTTGCTGTTGATTTTGCTGCTACCAGTTACTTCACAGGAAGGCACCACTCACTAATAAGCAGCTATTCCTTAACCTGCCCCTAGGGAAAGGCCATTCCTGGAAGAACAAGTATTAATGTGTAAATAGAGCATTTGAATTCTGGTGAATTTAAGGCGGGGGAGAAGGAAAGCTGGTATCTGGCAGTTGATCACTAATCAGTAATTTGCACCATCTAATAATATCCTGTTTGTTTTGGTGTAATGGAAAAATAAGTGGTGCGGCTTTGAGAAGACAGTGTTCCCCAGGCCTGCGGCAGCTCSGTGGCCAGGACCAGGTTGTTCTCTTCCCATGTGCAAAGAGCTGGGCCTGTGAAAGTGCCTTATGGGTTATTTATGTGGAAAGGCTTCTTTTAATGAAGCCTTTAAAATACAAACGAGTGAAGCTGTTTTTGAATACGTTAGACTGAACTTTACTTGTCCATAAAAGTGATGTTACAAAGTGCCTCTCTTAAGCAATTTGAAAGCACATGCCAGATGTTTGTTCCTTTCACTGCTTAAAAAAAAAAATTATACAAATTGGATTTTTTTTTTTTAACTGATGAATTGCTAATTGTCTTATTCCTAGTTTCTGTAGATATCTGGGCTGCCAGTCTGGGAAGATGCATATTCCTTTTTGCATTTTTCCCTCCACAGTCTTTGCTCTCCCCTTTTCCYTTTCCCATGTTGTCTTCCTTCCACAGAAGGACTTCATTTGAAGTGGTGTCTAACATGCAACCTGTGGGTCTGGCAGGGCTGCTGGCAGTAAAACAAGTGGTCAAGAGTGAAAGACTGTGACTGTGCTAAGAGGAGTATCTTCTTAAGCTRCAGGTCCATACTTTAAGGCTTATTTACAAAAAAAGAAAAAAATGTGAAGGGCTTGTCAGTCTGTTTCAAGATTTTCTTTTAGAGGAATCTCTAGGACTAAYCAGCATTTAAAAGGTTTGTTGCTATGTGAGGAAACGTCTTGGTGGAGGTATAGTTTATAGGCATTAAAAAGCATTGGGAAAGAAGCCAGTTGTGCTGGGGAAAGGTCTCTTGCTGATTAAACCCKCTCCGCATTGTAGTAAACTATGTTGACAAAAGGAATCTTATTTGCTTATATGAAGCTACATATACTGTGTTTTGTCAAAATAGATATTTGCAGGTTTGGGAAGGAGCTGGGAAGCAGATATGTGTTTGTAACCATAATTTCTGGAGAATTCAACCATTGTTGATGATGCTGAAAGCAGGAGTTCAGTTTCTGAAGGGCTTTGCCTAAGAAGCAATACACAAAAACCGCCATTACGTCTATTTTCTTTCTTTGTATTTAATCTCTAAACCCTCSTTTCTGTCTTGTTTTCATTCCATAACCTGGAAGCAATAACCAAAAAGCTACAGCAGACAGACTAGTTACGCCTCTCTTTTACTGTGGAGGCTGCTGCCCAGCAGACAGCAGAGGTGAGATGCAAATAAGTGGAGAAAGGAGGAATATGATAAGAATTGCTTTCCTGGAGCTGATGTTTCTAAGAAACGGYGTATTTGAGGGCATGGCCGCGTGCTGATAGGGTGCTGTGAGAGAGTTTGGTTGGTTTTAATGGCTTAAGATCTCTGTTTCTGTGAGGAAAGTATCTTCTCCAAATGTTCAAGGCTTTAACATCATGATTTCTAAAAACAGTATGAAGAATGCATTATAGCATTTTAATTTAGATTGAAAAAACTGAACTGGAAGTACAGCTTCTTCCTATCGGTATGTGTGTCTGAAACCTTCATTAAAAGCCCCCTTCCTCCTTACCTGAAGGGCAGGATCCCGCTTGAAGCAATGAATAAATCCTTAAATACCATCTTGCATGAAAAGTGAGTGTTGCCACCCTTCTGAAAATGTGCTCTGCGTATATTTTAAAAATAAAAACTRCAGATTATAAACTCTAAAAAAAAGAGCTTTTGTCAGTTTGCAACTTAATTTTAAGTATAAATCTCTCATTTTTTCCTCCTCTAAATGCTTTATTTCAGTGTGTTGTGTTCTATATATAAAATGTGGATATACTTTTCAAAACTATTTCCTGTAAAATATTCCTGTATTGGAGTAGTCTGTCCTGATGAAGTCTGTACATGAATCAACCTCTTTGTAACCTATGTTACAGTAAGAATTTTAGGAATTTCCTTTATTAGGCCCCGTTAGTATATTGCAGCCTCTGAGTGAGCTGCATTGATTTCTAGGTAAGGTAAAACAGCCTGAAACTGCCTGAAATTTATGGCATATACTTTTTTTTTTTGGGTACACTGCACCTTTTCAGTGTGCAAAGCTTAAATATACTGAAGTTGGTCTCTTACTCGCTGGTGGATGTTACTCTGTATTTAATTCTTGCAATATCCTTTGTGTARGAGCAGGGATTTAACTCTGAAACTGTTTTTCAGGTTGGTTGACTGCCGCTGATGGCCTGGTGACATGTGCTGAGCAGCTGCCCAGAGGGTGTCCGAGTGCCAAGGGACTGCTCTAGAAGCTGGGCTTGCAACATCATGGGCCAGTGCGTCACCAAGTGCAAGAACCCTTCTTCCACCCTCGGCAGCAAAAACGGGGAAAGGGAATCTGGCAGCAAGTCACACAGTAAAAGAAGTGCGATCCACAAAGACGAGCACGCGTCGGGCTGTGGGAAGTCTGCAGGGGATATCCTCGTGAATGGCACCAAGAAAACGGACGCCGCTGTAGAGTCCAGTCAACCTCCGACGTTCTCTGGGGACACAAAGAAAGACGCTGTTTCCAGTGCAGAGGAGTCTTCTCTCCAGAGGATTGGGGAGTTGTTTAGGAGATACAAGGATGAGCGGGAAGATGCCATACTGGAAGAAGGGATGGAACGATTTTGCAATGACCTCTGTGTTGATCCCACTGAATTTAAAGTGCTAGTTTTGGCTTGGAAATTCCAGGCTGCCACCATGTGCAAATTTACAAGGTTAGTTCTTGTAGAACTTGTAATTATTTTCATATGTTAAAATATAGCCTATCATCTATATGTCGGAGAGACAGCCTCATTAGCCTCGCTTCCTTATCCGTTCTAATACATGCAATTTTGACCAAATTAATTCCTACCATTGCAGAGGTAAACTTTGCTTTGTCTTCCTTCCTTCCCCTCACAGTGGGTTTTGGAAGTGCAAACATGCTTTGGGCATTATGGTGTTAATGATGAGCAGTGTAGTGAATTGCTGTTAGTTTTATTCTCAATTTACCGGGACTAATTTTGTTCTATCCAGCATCGTCTTGGTGATAATAAGATTGGACACTGAAATTMATTTCTGCTTTAAAGTAATATATGTAATTCCTTGCTAATTACTATCAACTGTTACTCTATTTRTTTGGTTTTGCTTTAAAAAAGAGCTGAAAAATAGACTCTTTCTGAAGAATTGTTCCTGCCCAGCCACTGTTTACAGTTAATGACTTTTCTCAAGGTTAGTTTTGTTAAAGCAAAGAGAGAGAAATAAACCCAAGGTTTTAGACACTGTGGTAGCTGTTTCATGCTAGCTGGCAGYGACTGGTATTTAAAGTGCTGTCTGTCTGGAAAAGTTGTTCCGTCAGCAGACTTAAAAAGCATGGCTGATGCTCCAGGAAACTTGCTAAAGTTTCCAGCTAAGGACTAAAGTTAAGCAGCAAAAGGAAAACAAAAAGGAAAAAAACCCAATAACACTTCTCCTGACTGTCCAGGTAAGAGCAAGTAAAGGCTTCCTTCAGGGACTTATATGCACCTTTGAGATAGGAAGAATAAATATATATATATTCTATCTAGATTGGCTTGAGTAATGCTCCCTATTTTAACTTGGCTAATAACTACTGAATTTCTTCGGGCGTTCAGAGACCTTCTGTTGCACACCGAGCCCGGATAGCTTTTCCTGCCTCTCCGGAGGTGCTGGGGATGTGGGTGTGTGTCACATGGAGCGAGGGCTCCGGAATGCAGCTGTGGGTTTCCTGGGAGCGGAAGGAGCAGATATTTGCTAACGTGGTTAGGGAATGTGTGTGTGTTTCTGCAAACCAGCCTGAGGGCTGCTAACGCTGTTTTGATCCCCTTGGAGAGGTAGCAAATGTCCTGGAGAGAGATGACCTGTGTTTAACGGTACRTTCCCTGGTGTTGGTCTCAAGATGTGGTCTGCTGAGTGCTGAGGCTGCTTTGACTTCCCCTCTGCAGAAAGCAGTGTACAAGCAGCGTGCTTATCCATGCCCTGGAGCACTGTGCTGTCTCTGTTCCTCCCTGCACGACATCCAACATGAGGGTCTGCAGTTCCCTCAAAACTGGCTGGTTACTGTGCTATGGCACTTGCTTGTGATCACAGCCCATGGCCTCATACACTGGTGCTCTGACTGTGTCCAGGTCCTGCCCTGTCGCCTGGCTCTGTGGTGTCGTGCTCTGATCTGCCTTTCAGCAGGTGCCTTCTCTGACCTTTTTATTTTGCACTCTTGGAAAAGAACCCAAAACCTGAAGGAAAGGCAGAGCCAAACTGTTCCTTCCCTTGAGAACAGTTCATCCAGAGCATGGGYGTTTGGGCAGGTGTGGTATCAGACCAAGTTGGTTTGTGTAGGAGGCTTCCTGGGGTAAATGTGTTTTTAATAAGTTTGTGTATTTTCTGTGGTGCCCTTATTTCTTAATTTTTTATTTACTTTTTTTCATGAAAGGCACCAGAAAGGGTAATACCAAGTAGTGAGAAAGCCATCMAGCAAAGTGTCTTTGCCATGCGGTAGTGCCCAGCTGTGCCGGGTGGATGTGTCCGATTGCAGTGCCCGTGCTGTAGGAAAGCAGAACGGGCTCTCGTTGCCTGCGGTTAGCGGGACCCTGGCAGAGGGGCACAAGGCTACTGGGTATCGCAGCCCTTTGCTGGGCCGCCTCTCTCATGGTTTGGCCTCTCCGGTGGCGATGGACTTTGCTCAATGTGTGTGTGTGAGGCTGCTGAGAAACGTCCTCATTAATTTCTCTTCTCTTGCTTAACAGGAAGGAGTTTTTTGAAGGCTGCAAAGCAATAAACGCGGACAGCATTGATGGCATCTGTGCGAGGTTCCCCAGCCTCTTGAACGAAGCCAAGCAGGAAGATAAATTCAAGGATCTCTATCGTTTCACCTTTCAGTTTGGCCTGGACTCTGAGGAAGGACAGCGGTCGCTACATCGGGAAATAGCCATTGCCCTTTGGAAGTTAGTCTTCACCCAAAACAAGCCCCCAATTTTGGACCAGTGGTTACACTTCCTAATTGAGAACCCCTCAGGAATCAAGGGAATCTCCCGGGACACGTGGAACATGTTTCTAAATTTTACTCAGGTGATTGGACCAGACCTTAGCAACTACAGTGAAGACGAGGCCTGGCCTAGTCTCTTCGATACCTTTGTGGAGTGGGAAATGGAGCGAAGGAAAAAGGAAGAGGAAACCAAATGTATTATTGCGACTTCAGACACAGAGGGGCTGTGTACGGAAGAACAGACTTAGCAGCATTTCAGCAGCAGTGGCAAAAGCAGCCTGTTGCCCTTCATGAAATGTAAACTCTGGATGTTTCTGGAAATTGCCGAGGCTCCAGATTTTTCTACTTTACACCTTCTTCTGCCTTGTATTTGAAAGGGCTCTAAAATGCTGTATCATGTTTTAGGCACTTTCTTAATTTTGGTTATTCCTCTTATTCTTGCCCTGAAATATTTGACCCTGGCTACAAGTTAAGCATTTTTTTTTTTAAGACTTCAGATTAGTATAAGTAAGTCTGATATTTCTTGCACAATGTAGATCTTTTTAGTTAGGTTAAATTAACATTGCTAAATTATACAGTGCCAGATTAAGTTTTTCATACTACATCTGTCAGGGCAGGTCTGTACTGTGTGTAGTGCTGTTTACATTGTTGAAATTTTAGGCTGTAATAATTTTAAGGTTTTATACCAAGATGAAAAGCAGTGTTAACTGTTAACTATAAATGCATTAATCCCCTGGTAATAAGGCTCTAAAACCAACATAAACAACAGCTTTTCGTAATACGGCTAATTCCTATTTAAAGCTAACTCTTAGTGAATGAATCCAAATCATTCCTTTTTTTTTTTTCCCAGAATATCAAACAAAATGTTGGGATTATTTTTATAAAACTACTGTACCTGTCAGTCAACTGAGTGGTAGATGATGATTTGTATCTAAATCTCTTAGACATCACACGAAGAGTGAGCAGTACTACCTCAGTTTTATTGAAAGTGGACTTCTTGAGGGACTTCCATTTTTCTCTGGAAGTTGTATTTTTGTGGTTACATGACAATATTTTTACTTGATTAAAAGAACCAAAGGTTCTGCTTCTTAAGTTTGCTAAACATTAGCAGAAGCAACAAATAAACCCTGAGTCTTCAAGGAAAACTGTGGTATAACTCTGCTTTAATATGTCTGATTTATACCTAAAGTATTATCTTACTTGTCTGGCAAGCACAGTACTTCTATGTAAGGAAATATCTTTTGCATTAATATTGACACACCAGTTTTTTAAACCAATGCTTAATTGCTAAGTTGCAGTTAATACTCCACACTTTCTGGAGCAACAATATTGGCATCTGATGACAAAGTGAATTCTTAATATGTTCTTAATGACAAAAGTGTAGATGCATCATTTTTAGACTGATTTGGTAATCTTTGGATAGGAGTCAATTTATTATTTTAAAATGCCTGTATTGGGACTATTTGCCTGTTGAAACTGTTGTGACTTAAAGGGAGTTTTATTAACACTGTTTGAAACTTTTTTTGGTTATTGATGCTACCTTTTTTAATTTTAGTATGTCAACTTTTTTAAACCTTTTGGTAAAAGGGATGATCGCCAAGGCTTTCTATTAAGCTAAATATTGGCTTAACGAATTTGATATGTTTCCATTACACGTCTTTATTTTCAGAGCTGCACTTCAGGATCATAAAGTGACTTCAATTAAAAAAAAAGACAAAAAAGAAAAAACAAAGAAGCTGAGCAATCGTCCATAGCATCTAATGGCTTTTGTGCTGTATAAAGGTTTGAAAGCCAAAGGAAAACATGTTTTAGATAGAGCTTGTCATTAGCCCCAAGGGGACATGCTTTGCAAACCTGCTGTGCCCCTGGAGGGCTCGCGGCGATAGGAATACCTGCCCGGCTTTGGAAGTAGGCTTTGCTGGTGGTACACAGCTTACGCAATAGCTTGAGTCCGAGACCCTACTGAAACCATTGGAGAAAGATCCGCCAGCCTCAAAGAGCATCTCCTTCACCTGGGGAAAGCAGAGCTTGATCCGTGCCGCTGCCGCAGGCTCTTGCGTTGCGAGGTGTGTTGAGCTGTGGAGAGCAAGCGCGGTGGTTTTAGGTGCAGGTGAGTTTACCCGTGGCGAGGCAGGAGCCCTGATGTGCATTTCCTCCAGGTAAAGGCACGCTGCTCTGTCCTGGCTCCCACAGCGTTCCTGCCGCGGCGGCTCTGCTCCGGGCGCAGCAGAGCCGGGGCCGAGGYGGGCGGGAAAGAGCTCCTCAGCGCCAGCCGCTTCGTTCTCGGAAGCTGCCAGTGTCGACCTGGTTTGATAGTGCAGGAGGTCTGTCTTTGTACATTTGAAACGTCCCATTCATACGGCTACTAAATGTCTATCCCTTCCTATTTCTCTTCCCGTAAAGAGAATTAAAAATGTGCAGAATGTGAAAGCTTGGCTCCCGAGCGCGCGGTCGGTGCGCGCACATGCGTGCAGACCGGCGCTGCGGCCGCCGTTGAACCGAGCTGCAGCAGCGCCCGAGGACCATGGCCGCACTCCTGCGAGCAAAGGGCTTGGCTTGTGCTCCCAGTGTGGACTGCGGCATGGAAATTAATTTATAACGCATCAGAGTTTAGCCGTTTCAGTACATCGAGTGTATTTCAGTGCTTTTATTTGGTTTTTTTGCTCTCTTCAAGGTAGTGGTGGTGACTATAGAGGAAAGTAAAGGCCATGCTGTGCTGCTGCTCGGCAGGCTGGCTCCCAGAGCCCTTTAGCTTTAGTCCAGTCTCATTGTTTTGAATTAGGATTTGTGAGTGCAAGCTGGGCCCGTCTGGATTTCGAACCTCTGAACAAGGAGCTGGGGGCGAAGCGCAGCCCTGAGGGCCCCGGCCGGGCGCTTTCGGGGTCCGCTGCCCAGGACGGCCCCGGCTGTTCAGTGCCAGGGTGCCTGGAGGGAGCTGTGGGCTTTGTGCGGGTGTCTGGGCAGCCTGAGCGCTATTGGAGCCTCTGGAAACTGGTTTGTTTCGTGGTTGAACTGTGAATTTCTGTGGAATAGGCCAAATACATTTGCTTTCTATTTTTGTATGTTTTTAACCTTTAAAGCCTAGACCAGCAGACTGCAAGCGGGCAGTGATGCAGAGGAAATCCTTGAAACTATTGCAGCTATTTATTTATTTTATTTTACTTTTTATATGGATTAAAAAAAAAAAAAACTTGATGCATGAAGTGGATCTGCTACAGCTTGGGATAGGAGGTAGCTCTAGATGTGCGTTTGAACAGTTTTAGTGATATACCGGAAAACTGCTTTGATATCCACGTGGGAATTTTGTTGCCTTCCCTTAGCCTACAGAAACGTAATCCCTGCACATGCTGCTCCCTAGGAATAACCCAGGGCCTTGCACAGTGTTACCGTTTGCAGCAGCCCTGGGCACCCGGAGGCTCCGTTGCACTAAACCCCTGGGAGCGGGTGCTCTGCTGCCGTCAGACACCCTCAATTCCCATTTGGGCTTGACAGGACCCAGCCTGGAGCTGCCCGTAGGCCTGAGCTCCTGAATGTTGAGGTTGAGTATTCTTGCTGCTGCGACAGGGAGAATTTCAGCTCGTGAGGCGTGATGCAGGAGCAGAGATGGGGTAGAAGGAGGCCCTGGGGCAGGTGCCGGGCACCAGATCTGCTCGGCCGTGGGCCTCGGAGCACCCAGCTTGGGCACGAGCCGCCCTGCGTAGCGGGAGATTTGGGTGCTGCGGCGTGCTGGGAGCAGCGACTTGGGCCTTGCAGCAAGGGTGGACGCAGCCCCTCTCTCCTGGGACCGCATCCCGACCGTCCTGAGCCCTGCAAACTCTAAGCAGCACCAGGCAGCTCCGGATGGGACAGGTTGTGTCAGCTGAGGATGTGCGGACCAGTTCGGGCAGTGCCGTGGGCTCGAGTTTGGCAGCGCGTGGGCTCTTTCCTTAGGAAATCTGTTGTGATCTGGGTGCCAAAGGTAGCCTGGCACTTGCTCTCCTCCCGGCTCGTGTGCACGCACGTGCCCTTAGGCTTCCGCATTAGGATGGGAGATGCTTTCCTGGAAGTTGGGGTTGTTCAGGGTTGCATCCCGGTGTACCACGGGACACAGGCATGGAGAAAGCCTCTCAATTAATAGTGAAAGCTCAATGTCAGCCTAAGTTGTACTATGTGCAAATACAGAGCCAGTGTTTTGTTTTCTCTCTGGGCTTTTGAAGATTGAACCTTCGAATTTGTGTCATCAGCCAAAGTAAAACACCCGAGATTGGAACCAGAAGGCTGAGAGTCCTTCACCATGAAGTACGTAGGTGTCTCTCTACCTCTTGTTCTTAGACTTGAATAGTTTAAGGTTACCATCTTTCCCTTCCGGGATTTTATTCCCGGCTGAGGAATCTGTTTTTCCAGTGGCCCCCATTAAGTGTTACGTGCCTGCTGCACGCYGGAGTGCGCGTCTAACCCGGGCAGCCGGCGCTTCGGAGCCGGGCGGAGCTGCAGGCCGCAGTGTCCGTCCTCCGGGCACTGGGTTTGGAGCATGTCCGTCCTCTGGTGCTGGGTTTGGAGCGCTCATCCACAGAGCCGACAGCCTTGCCATGTACCCTCGAAAAGCACCGGAGCCCCTTGATTTAGTGCCATGAGTTTCCTGGTTAAAAGCAGGGTTTAATGCCTGGTATTGCTGGGAGCTGTGGAAGTGTAAGGGCTTCCTTTCTGCTCCCAATGCTGGTTGGGATAATGCCCATGGAGCAAAGCTGGAGAGCCCTGGGGCGCGTTGGAGCTGCTGCTGGTTGCAGCTCCCCGGCTCTCGGGTGTGTTTAGATGGCTTCTCTTTCCTGCAACACGTTGCCTCTTTCCTCTCCTCCCCGGAGGAGGCTGCGGCGCGGATCCTGTTGCTGTGAGCTGGACGGGACGCCACGGGACACCACGGCGTAGCCGGCGTCGCTGCAAGAACATCCTTCCAGCTTCAGGGCTGCTTTAGAGGGCGTTCGGTCTTGCACTATTTGTCTTGCACATATTTCAAGGGACTGGCGGGGACTTAGGAGACGACAGGCAGAAGGAGCATGAATTTACTAGTCCTGTAAGCATCTTGCCTTAAATCACTGAAGTTGCAGCAGTTGCTCACTACTATTGTGATCCTCTGTCCTCTCCTCCTTGTGTTCTAAGACATTGACGGGTTCTGGAGGTTTTACAACATTTTTTGCTGTTGGTTTGTATATATGTGGGCTTCTCTTTTTGTGTATTGCACTCTGCAGATAAGCCCTTTTTGGATAACACGTCACTTTACACAGACAGGAGCAACATTTACCCCTGTAAATGTTCTTGCTGTAACTTTTTTCCTGTAAATTAAACTTGGCTTAAAGGTTGCCTCCTGTTGGGTGAGTGTTTGCTTGAATGTTGCCCTGTGCTGCAGTTAGAGCTGCTGCCCCTCGTTCTTCTCCGGCCACGAGATGGGAGATCGTGTGGCCGGAGGTGCCGAATCCGTGCGGAGCGTCAGCAGGGTCCGAGGTTGGCTGCTGCTTTTTACTCCTCTGGGTGTTAACATTGGAGGATGGCAGAGCCTCGTGCTTGATATTTTGAAGTTGTGACTTTTTCAGTCATGCTAAACATAGTTAAAATATATTTTCTTTCTTACCTGTAAGTTAAAATAGCCTTTTAAAAAGGAAGGAGCCTGGCAGGAATGGTTTGAGAGCCTTGTGCTGTTGTGAATTATCTTGAGTTTCAAGGGAAATGAATGTGACTTGCAGGTTCTAACCCAGCAGTTTTGGAACTTGTACTGGCTGCTGTTGAGGGCGTGAAGCAACTACAGGGCATGAGCTTGGGGTAGACCTGGTGTGCGCGAGCCCTGGCTGGTGCAGCCAAGCTTCCTGGTCTACCTGTGCGTGGGTCCGGCTTGGGCCCGTTTTGTCTTAAGCTTCCCTTTGAGGAAGGAATGTTTTGATGGTGGCTGTGCCCCGGGGAAGCTGCTGCTGGTGCCGAGGGCAGCGAGGGAAGGGCAGCTCCGAGCGGCTGCCGCCGGGCTGCGCAGGGTGCGGGTAGCTGGGCAGCCTCCGCGCGTCGTGTCGGGGCTGGCAGGTCCGACCTGCCGGAGCTAGGAGCCGTTTTGCCTTTTCGGACCTGCCTGTGAGAGGTGCCCCATCCCACCCGGCTCTCCCTGGGGATCCATGAATGTATCCGCTTGTCCTGGAGCAGGGCCGTGCTGCCTTGGTGGACGGCGCCGGCAGGAGCGCCAGGGCAAGTGTAAGGCCTGGAAACGGCCCCAGTTAATTCTGTTTTGTGTAAGATTTTTTTTCCTTATTTTATTTTTAAGGATGTGGCCAAATTTGAAACAATGATCTAGAGAAAAAGGGAGAGGAATTCAAGATGATGCAGCTACTTCTGCGTCCCATTTGCTTTGTAGCTTTACAGTTATTTTTTGTCTCCAAGTTTGCTCACACTGTCGCCTGGGACAGAATGGAACCAGCGTGTTGTAGACTGCGCAGCCTCGTGCACAAAGCAGCTGGGCTGTAAGGAGAAGGGTTCTTTACCTGATAGCAATTCTGAGTGCAATGTTTCTGTCGAGTCCCTTTGGAAGGAAGAGCATTAAGTGCAGTCTGAGTTTTTCTTCTCTTACAAGCAAAGTATTGGTTTGTCCATTACTGACTTTTGTGGAATTTGTGCCAGATGTATATTAAATATTTTGGTGCTTTTTCTAATCCAATCTGCCATTCGTTTACCTGTGAGATTATTGTACAAGTACTTCTGTATATTTAAATGACCAGTCCCTTAAAGGAGAAAGGGAAAAAAAGGATAAAAAAAAACCCTTTAGTCACAATGTACCCTGACTGCTGTAGCTTTGTAAATGTTCCAAAGCCTCTGGATTTCCTGTATTCCAGTAAGGTCTGGGGGGAGGGAGGAGAGCAGCTACAGCAGTGCAGTCCACTGGAAAGGGAATTTGCACGTTGTTCTGTGCGTTACTGAACAAATGAGTAACATTTGTGGTGTTTACATAATGCACACTTTGGTGTTCACTTTTTTGTGTTCAAGCTTTGTACAAAATGTCTTATTTAAAGCTGAAGTCCTTTTTACATTTTCAATTAAAAGGGGAAAAATTAATTATTTTTTCATGCCTATAAATAGGACTCTCGCTAATTTCCTTTGTTATCTGCCGAGTTTCTCAGGCAGGGCTCCTGGATGCCGGCTAAGCCCTGCGTGGTCCTCGCAGGGAGGCGGCCGCCGCGTTTACTCCAGCCCGAGGAGGACCCTAGAGGTTCTGCCCAGCTTGGCACCGCGAGCCCCTGCAGCGGAGGTGCCGCCCGGGAGCGGTGCCTGGGAGCCGGTTCCGGAGCGCGGACGCAGGGTGAGCGCAGGGGCCGCGGGGCTGGGGCGGGAGCCGGGGACTGGCTCCCTCGGAGGTTTTTGCTCAGGCTGCTCCGGTAGCTGCAGCCCTCAGGGCGTCAGGCTTGGAGTGAAACAAATATTTTAAAAACCAGAGGGCCACTTTTAGCTAAGAATTTTAATGTTGGGTGCTTGAGAGGCATTAAATGCTGCGTATGAGCACACCCATCTCAGCACTACCCCATCACTAACTCACTAATAATGCCCTCGACCAGTGTTATGTTTTCCTTCATCTCTTTTTCCTTTATTTCTGCCCATTCCTCCATGCACCAATTCATACTTTCTCCATAAACTGATCTTTGCTAAGGAGCCAGCAAAGTGATTGTGGGTTGGATGTTAGCAGGGTATTAGAGTCTATCATCAGCTGAATTTATCACTGCTGAAATAACTACTTCAGCTTTATCATTCCGATTAAGAAATCCCTAGTCTTTCCTGAGTTTTCTAACCTTCCAACAAGCAACTTCTCGGTGCCCAAAGCTCTCCCGGGCATCCTTTGGCTCGGACAGTCTCGTTGTTAGTGAGCAACCGGTGAGAGCGGCGGCRGAGGGCAGGTCTGGAGGCCCTGTGGTGCGGAGCAGGCAGCAGCAGCAGCGGTTGGATCTTACTGCAGCTCAGGGCACTTAGCTCTGTACCGAGAACATGGTGATGRGTGAGGGACCATCCTTAAACTGCCCCTTCCTCTGCAGCCACAGGGGAACTGCCTGTTTTGAGAGAGGGAGAAAGGGGAGGAAAGGGGGAGTCAGGGAAGGAAGACAAAGTGGAGGTTGTCCAAGAAGTGTGAGTCAATCACCAGTTCCTCCGCTCCATGGACTCAACTTGGCGCCTTCCCGGAATGCAGGCAGCAGCTCTGCTTCAGTAGCTGCCACAGCACGTCTCCAGAAACCCCCAGTTCCTGGGAATAGCTGTTACCCTCTGGGCAGCTGCTGCAGGTACCGCGCTGCTCGGTTTGCTCCTCTCAGTGCTGCGGTGTTTTGGTTCAGCCCCGCTGGCACCGCGGCCCTTCTACAGGAACCACGGGCCAGGCTGAATCCCTTGGGCCTGTCCCGATAAGCATCTCTGCAGGACTTGCCCCTTCCTAAGCACTTACCCAGCTCAATGCCAGGGAAAAGTGACACAGCAAGAAAGGGTTAATGGAAGAGGGTTTCTGCTTTAAGATGTTTTGAATAGTTTTTATTTTTAGACTTTATAAAAGATACAGTGAAAGCCTATTGYTCTTATGGTAAGAGACCTTTACAAAGACATCAATATTTCAAGTAATTAAAAATATCTTTAACAAAAGACTTTGCTTAAAGACTTGGCAATTTAACAGGCAGTCCTCTCTCCATCGTCTTTTATTCCCATCAGACCAAGGCCAGACTGTGATCCATGTATGCTGCAACATAAACAACAGGAATGTTATTTCTGCTCAAGGTACTCTTGATGCATATAAGCTAGCTGGTGTAGTAGTGAGAGTCCTGCGGTTCTCTGCTTCAGCAGGTTAAAAAAAAAAAAGCAATTTTTTCCCCCTGCAATAACTATTTGACAATTTTCTTAAGCAAGAGGCCTACTCTGAACTGCCAGGAAAACAGCAATTCACAAACCTCTCTTGGTAAGAGACTTCCAGGCCCGGGCCGAAGAGCCCTGCTACCCAGACACTACCAAGGCACTGCYCGAGCTGGGGGCCTCGGGGCTGAGGGTGGCCAGAGCCGCCTCCGTGAGGATGGAACTCCTGAACCTGCTCGGCTGCTCCGGGCCTGGATTCACGCGTCTTCCTGAAGCGACACAACAGGCCAGGCTGTGCTCTGGGAGAGGGCACCTGAAGTAAATCTGGACCTGCTGAGGCCACTGACTCTGTTCCAGAAGAAATGTGGTGGGGGCATCTCCAGCACCAACTCCTGCCCCAACGCTTCTAGTGGAGCTGGCAGGCTGGTAAACCAAGCAAGGTGATAGAGACGTGGTAGGTGAGAGTGCTCAGCAGTGTAAAGCCTGCCTTGCTCAGCAGATCCAAAGACCAAGCGTGCTTCTAAACCCCCTGCCGAAGGTTGTCCTCAGTTCATGACTCCCCCCAGGCCAATGTAAACTAGTACTGGTAGCTGACAGAGCTGATGCAAGAAACCATTTGCAGGAGGGTAGATCACAATCAACTGTTTTCTGGTAAGTTGGAGTACCAGCAAGCAAAAAGAGATAGCAATTCCCTTGGCATGGGTGTAGACAATATTTACTTAAAGATAAAATAATMATTATTTTAAAAAGTTGCTAGAAACTGTTAGAGCAGCACATGCCAAGAGCAGTCCCTGGCATGTAACCTTGACAACCTCTCTGTGACTGGCATTGAGACTGAAGGTACTCTTGGCTTGGGAACACATCTCCTTTCTACAGATGGAGTGTAACACAGCATTGTGATTCTTTTCATCAAGAAGCTTTTTGAGTTGGCAAGGAGAACCTGGCCTACCTGCCTAACTGGACAAAATGATGCTCCTGAGAGCAGCTCTCCCTGCTTCTATTTCAGCACAAGATACATTTGTTTCKGCAAAGGAACTTGTCTTCCTTCTGTTGAAGAGGAACTGAAGAAAAGCCGGGGGAGATGTGACCTACGTTTGACTACCTAAACAGAGGYAAAGAGAACACAGTGAAGTCTGTTGAAATCAGTGTGAACTCAGGAGCTAGGGCCTTKCCTGGGAAAGACTGAACCTTTCTGGTTAATTATTAAGCACTGAATGACTGTGGCAATTCAGGCCCTAGGGTTTCATGTGCAGGAAGCCCACTTCATTTAGCAGCATCCCTGATACCAATGCTGAAGCCCAGCCCAGCTCAGGGCACTGTGCTCTTGCAAAGGGTGGCCTGAGACTCAGCAGTGAGGTGGTTAAACAAACAAAAAAACTCAATAAACCAAATAAAATATGGCTGTTGAGGAGACCTGGTTCAGTTCAATTGGGCMCAATAAACTTGCCTTGCTAGCAAAGCTGAACTGACTTCAGAAAAAAAGAAGAAACATCTTACAGAGCTGGCAGGTGATCTCAGCAGTATTATGCTGCTGGGGAGCAYTGGGTGCTTCGGTCTTGCTAATCTGGACCAGCAGCTACACAAATGGTTTCAGCGCTTGGTTCCAGCTCAAACCAAGAGCGGGTTCTGGGCAGGATTTGCTGTTCAGGTTTTATTGACCTAACATGAAATTCAGACTAAGTAGAACAGCTTCTTCAGGCCTTCTCCCAGCCAATTTTAATTTTCTTGTACAGAGTTTTATTTTTCATAGATTATGATAAAAACATTTGGCAATATATTTTTTTCATCTCTGTAAAACAGATGGCAAATTACCTGTTCACTCCAGGAAAGAGAACGACGCACAGYGTGTTATTCTGCAGCCTTCGATACAGCTTCCAGATATGCTGGTCCAGCTTCCTCAGCTTTTYCCTTAGCTCCTGCTCCTGTGTAACAGAATATAGGCATTAAAATCCCCTATTCATCTGCTCTTATGGTGAGACTGGCCCCATGATGCTGTCAGGGAGGCCAGCAGTGATTCTGTTTCTGGCTGGCATTTAGGAACACAATGGCTCAGCAGCAGGAGAAACCTTCCTGCTACTTAAATGGCACTGCCGCTTCCTCCAGTGGGAATGAGAACTGCAACTAGATCTGCTTCTTCCTGCAGGACTGGGCAACCAGTCAGTCCTGTGACACCCCTGCCCTCTGCTGCACCTGTGTATTCTGTCTGCTCCCCGGTCGCAGTCTTCAGTTCTTGTGGAGCACCACGTGCTGCCCTAAAGTGACTGTGCTGGCTTGCTAGGTTAGGCAGTGCCCCACAAATGCCACCTTGGCTTACTTGCTATTATGTCTCCAAACTGMTTTGCGGCCTCTCTGCTCTGGCATAAGGAAATGCCCCTGCTAGAGGCAGCTCTGCACTTAAGTCTGCTCAAAGTTACAACTTCTGGTCCTTGGAATATTACTCGGGTCGATGTCATTGACCTTCTTGCTAAMTACAGTAAAGATAAAATTAGCTTCAAACTCACAAAATTAGGTTGTTGCTCCTTTTCCACACTTAAGATGTCTCCTTTTTGTTTTTCATTGCTGTGATCCATTTGCCAAATCCATCTCCAGAGGTGACCTGGTGCAAGAGCCTTCCTACTTCTTAGCCTGCTCCCTGTCATTGCCCATCCATTTATTACTTCCAGGGCATCCACAGCACTTTCTGGTTTCAGGAATTCTGCAAAACAAAGAGAAAAGCAAAATACTTTGCCAGTGATGATACTGCCCTGTTCCTTAGCACCAGTAGGGTGGGACTAAAGGTGTGGAGCAGGAGGAGGATGAGAAACTGAAATCATTGCAGTAATTTGCTCAGGTAAGCATCAGACCCATAGAGGTACCAGTTAAAAACAACAGCATCCCTCCAGTTGGTCATCCCTCACCTTTTTAGAGGTGACCCCTTGTCAGTGAGTAGCTGGGCAGTAGCCACTCATTTTGCACTGCAGCCAAATTTAGAACTTTTCTAGATAAATTTTTTTTAAAGAGGTTTCCTCTTCAAAAATTTAGTTGTAAGCTACTCCTTAAAGTAACACATGGTGTGCTTTCACTAGAGTATTTCAGATACTACCACTTTGTGCATACCAAATTTCAGTTGCTCTTGTTATGTTCAGTTGCTCTTGTCTGTGCAGGTTTCCCAAAGGCTGCTGAACCAGCCTGGAGGACATAAATGGGCTGCAGGCAATGTTACTCACTGAGGAAACAGCAGTTCCTGTGCTTTCCACTCTGCAGATCCCTTGGCAGGAACAAAGCTYGTAGGTCCTTTAGCTGGCTGAATTCTTCTTGCAAGTCTGTCTCTGTTAATGACTTCTTTAGACCCGCCACATAAATCACACCTTCATTTTCTATATCTAGTTCTAGCTCCTTTATAAGAACATCACAGTCCAGCATTGTTCCAGTGACAGGTCTCTGAACCTGGAGGGAATCCAACAGCAGTAAGTGGTGTTAGCATGTCACTCTAAGCAGCTCTGTGCTTTGAGGCTTGACTTTGAATGATTTTTTTCTTTTTCCTCCTTAACAAAGCCTGGTCAGCTATTTTCTTTCTTTAAAAAATGTCATTAATGAAGGCTACCTTCAGAAGAGATTGTGTTTGTARTGCAGACCTACTTTGCCATTGTGAGCCTCTGCTATGCATATGGCATTTTAAAACCCAGTTACTCAGCACATTACAGAAGAAAGATATGGATGTTGAGGGCTATAAACCTGCCCTGGGCACTAGGGGCCTAGGGAGATGGTAATAGCAGAGCCAGGTAGGCTCTAGCCCAAACACTCTGCTGCTACGAGAAGCACAGCATATGCTAATGCTCCTATAAAGAAGGGTCAGCATATGCTCTTCTCAAGTTTAGCATAACTTAGGCTTTTGCTACTTGCTTTGTTTACCTTGATGCAGGATCCTGCTACCTCAGCTCCATTCAGAGTTTCCACAGCAAGTTGGGCAGCCTCCAGCACTTCGTACTGGATACAGATGTAGGGCTTGAAACAGGATCACAGATAAGATGTTGCAGGTTTTTCAGATGCATGAGTCCTCCCCTTCCCAAGACACATCTCAATAGGGGGATCTGTCTTTTCCCAAGTCCCCAAACTTTTCTATATACTATATAGAACATTTTCTCTATATATGTGTATACATTGGCTATATATTAGAAACAAGTTTTAAGTAGTTCAGCAGTTAAGCACACTAAAGTCCTCTCCCTAAACAGTTGTGCTTTTTCAACAGTTCATGGTCACCCTTTGCAACTAGCTTTAACAGCAAAAGCTGGGCYATATGAGCTGTGTTTACTGCTCATTGTGCAGAACAGCTGCACCTCATAGTTTGTGGCTATGCTGCCAGGGGAAAAAAAAAGTGGTTTTAAGTGTTCTGAATTCACACCTTTCCAAGACATTACTTCAGCAGACTCTGCCTATCAGCAAGCTGAACACTGTAGCTGGTCCTACCTGATATGTTTCTRTCACTACTGTAAGAGAGCGGATTGGCCCACACCTCCCAAATTCCTTCTTCACAGTTTTCAGGCAAAAGCTCTCATCAAAAGGACCTGCGTAAATTGTCAGCATGTCAGTCAGCTTGATTCTCACCTGCAGGAACACAAACTGGAGTAGGAACTGCACAAAGCAAAGAGCTAAATACCTGTGCCACAAGCACATAGTCTCCTACCAAACTCAGCAATGAAGAATATTCTCACTCAAGAAAAAAAAAATTACCTTTTCACAAATTCCAGCAAGAAAGTGAGGTGCAGCATGCTCTGGATCCAAACTGAACTGAATGATGCTGAAAGTGGACAGAGGAACATCTTTTAGGGCTTTCTGAAGAATCTGTAGGGAACAGCATACACAAGGCTCAAAGAGGTGCAGGGTAGTGGCACAGCAAAGGAGCAGAAACAAAGCTACCAAGCTTAATGCACTTTACTTTTCATTACTGTCCCAGGAAACCCTTGGCAGAAATCACTTTGATTGGAAATCTTCTCTATTGAGTCATAAGAGAATGGCAGCAGGATCAAAGCTTAATTCCAAATCATTAAAACAGATTTAGCTAACGTGGTATTATGACTACTGCTAAGTTTAGTTAGTCAGCTTTTTAAAATAGCAATCATTGGCCTCTCTGAACAAGAACTTTGAACCACTTTGATGCTTGCTTAGAGCTAYCCACTCTAAGTCCATTCACCTGTTTGTTTGAAGTGCTCAGGTTACCCTGACACAAGCCAGAAGAGTCTGGTTCCTGTCTGCCCAAAAGGAGGGGTTTTTGGCCAGTCAGCTGCAAGCAGTCTAAAAAACTAGCAGACAAAAGAAAGCCATGAATCACACTGCATATCAATGTTATCAGTTAAAAGCTTTCAAGAAACACCTGTCAGTGGAAAATGGTACAGTTCACTAAGAGAAAATTTTAAAGAACATTCTTGTCCTCAACATCAGAGGAAGCCTGGAATCATCTTTGTGAAAGATACCAATTGCTTTGGAAAACATAGCACACTTTGCTTGCACTAAGGCATCAAGCAAAGGAAAAACATGCATATTTGAGAGTCGTATTACCATGATCTGGATAATTGTGGAGGACCATTCTGCTGTCTCTGGACTGTATTTTGTTGCAGCTGTAACGCAGATTTATTTGATGATGTCTCAGTCAGTCTTTCAGTTGTCAGAAGCATCTCCAAGTTTAGTTCTGCTACCTTGGGGAAGGAGGAAGATCAGTAGTTGTCTTTTATTACAGCTAATTGTTGCTCTGCAAAATGCATGTGCTTTCTCTCTGAGTCACCTAGGCACATCATAGTAGAGAAACACAGGCATTCACTTCTTGCCTTGTTCTTTTCTGATGTCATTTCTCAAGCACGCAGCATTCTCAGCCTGAACCAGCAATTATCTCCATCACATCCTCTCAGAAACGAGCAACAGGAGAGACTTGTAGAACCTGCTGATTCTCTGATACGACATTTAAGTTCCCCCTTCTTGCATTTTTGATTTTTTAAGTACAGAAACACTCGTCATGTTGCCGATTATTAAGATTACAGGATATATGCTAAAAGTAATGAGCTGCCAACATTGAGGCCTGTAACATCTTTTCATTTTCTCTTCTAAATCAAAAAAAAGGCTAATTTTTTTTTGCTTCTCAAGTACAACTTGCATTCTCATGAAGTCTTTTAACAAAAGGAACAGAAATATTAATTAGATACAGCTACCTTGGCTGGTCCCTGCTCAATAAAGAATTGAGCCAATTCCAATGCAGCTCTAGCATCTTCTGTAGGATCATGTCCAATCTTCTGTTCACATTGGATCTCTTTCCTAGGGCATCAAAATTAGATGTACAGGCAGGTTATCTGTTTTCTCACACTGAAGAACATCTTGACTTTTCTAAACTGTGCCTTTTTTTTTGGGCAAAACAGCTTTCCCCTCTTCAAGAAGGATTTCAGTTCAGTGCAGCAGCATTCTTGCGACATACTTCTCAAAGTTACTGCAAGAAATGTTTTTGCAATGTTGAGCAAAGCATTATTAACATGGCTTGACAGAAGCAGTGGTAACACATGGTACTCTGATGCACGACTATTTTTAATTTTACTTCTGCACCCATACAGAGAGAGAAACTTTAGCTCAGCCAAGTATGGACTTTAGTATATTAACGTTCACTTACAATTAATGTTCACCTAACACGTACAGTGTTAGCACTGTATCGCTAACAGGTTCTATCCAATAGCAGCTAGTACACTGAGGAATACAATTAAGTCAGATATCCGTTCATACCTTAGTTTTTCTTTCTTGGTAGCTGCAATCTAAWTTATGTGAGTTAGAGTGCCCTTGTGACTGTAGCTGGCAGTGCTACAGACTTGCACATAAGCTAGTTTTGTGATTCATGGGTGAAATAGGGACTCAACTCTGGTTCTGTCACCACATCCATTTGCCCAAACACTAGCCAATTTATTACACTGCCTGATCTTTCAAAAAGGCAGCAGAGTCTTATCGTGTCTGTTTGTACAGCATTCTCCTTCCTTTTGAGTTTTAATAAAGGAAAAAAAAAAAATCTGAGGCTATTGGAGAAAGAGCAGGGCCCTTCCAGTGTTAGTGTCTAATACTTTCAATAACAATGAAGTAGTGAACATACCCTAAAACAGCTTTGGCTAAAAATTTTAGCTTAAATCTTCGACCTTCATTTCTGGCAAAAAGCAATGAAGTATCAATAACACTGGAGTGGATCATCTGRAAAAGAGAAATATCAAGCTTTTAACATAACAGCAGTCTCATGGAATTGGGTAATAGTCTTATGGGTAGTAGATCCAGGTTAAAAAAGAGTATTTATAGCTCRAGGGTATTAGTTTTGTTAAATATAGAAAGGACTTAATGACTTCCTATGACAGAACTATCAAACCCACCTGGCTGAAGCAGAGGTAAATGTGCTGTTGCAAATACATCTATTTCTGAACAGATTCCTCCCTTTCCTTTAGGTTCTGAACAACACCTTGCAAATTTTAGAGATGTACAAGGAGTCATGYTTTCTTAAATACTTACAGCCATAGGCTAGTCATAACAGAAAGCAATCCTCTGTTATTAAAACGTGTTTACTAATAAAAACAGGAATTGTTGAAAGTTTTAGGTCTGAAATGAGTATCAGGTTTGGGGAAGAGAAAAGAACAATCTTAAAGTATACTCACTTGCAAAGCTTGAAGGTCAGCATTTAAAGAATGCCCCACCAACACTGCATCATGTGGAAGCATTTGTTTTAGCCTCTTTTGGATGTCTGCCAGTTTTGTTTTCACTGGAAGAAGAATTTTCCTTGTGATTCCTGAGAATCTGCAAAACAAAAGTTAGACAAGGCAAAAGCAATGCATTAGCAAGAGCACTTACTGGAGGCCATTACAGGCAGGGCAYTTAAAATAAACTCATTGTAACATACTAATGCCAGAATACTACTTCCTGCTTCCTCTGTAAAACTTGCAACATACTTGCAGGGCTATTAAACTGTTKTAAGTGCCACCATGGCTATTTCTAAAGGTTGTTCCCAATGATTATTTAGTCTGAAATGATGCAGTTCTTAGCCTCAGACAGCACAGGTAAGGAAACAGTGCAAGGCTGATGTGCAAGATGCTTCCAAGCAACCTGAGGGGCCAGGCACTTCACCTTAACACTGGCCCGGTCTTCAGAGAAGACAGGGCTGAAGCTTTCCCTGCTTTTATGATGACACTGAGCCCAGCCCTAGAGCTATGTGCAAGCTGAGGAGCTCTCTACTCATTTTTTTACAGATACACAAACTTAGCTATGGAGCAGAGAGACTCAGGCTGGAATCTCAWATTCTTAGTTACCCTGTATCCTATTTTATAGCCAGCAGTGAAAGAGTAATTGGTGCTTTGTATCATTCACCCATATCACAACTTTTCCTGGAACATGGCTGAACAAATAGGCATCTGCCCTAGACACAGGTCCCATTTAACAGAYTTGATATGAAAGGGTTACAGATCTCAAAGATGAAGAAGTATAAAATGTCCAYGCAGGTCACCTGGTGCGGTAGTTCACTATCCTGCTTTCAGGTTTGACTAGTTCATTCAAGAGGCACCGACCCTGTGCATCGACTAAAGAGACACGAGTGACTTCGTTCCCTTTGGCCGTCAGGCACTGTCAGAAAGAAGCAGATAGTGAATCAGCATGATGCCTGCCACCCAAAAACCTTGGCTAACTCCTAACTTGGCTAACAGCCAGCATCACTACTAATAAACTAAATGCTTCATTTTAATCCTTACAGACCTATTATAACCATTGCAAACAAACAGGCTGGTGCAATGCAGACAGAGCCATTAGGAAGAAATAACAATACCACAGAATCAGTTCATACTCTGCACCATTCAGCTGACACTGAGAGCCTTTTTTCCACAGAAGCTGTACAATGAAAAAAAGCAGGACCTGGACTGCCTCTTTAGTCGCTCACAGGTGATACAAATTTAGCATTTCTGCAGAGGTGGAATTACATTTAAGGGAGTGAGAACTCTGAGGAGTAMAGGAGGGGTGTGTATTGTAGGGTGAAATCCTTCCTATGCCAAATGTTGGGAATGGCTTAGAGGAAGACTTCCAGAATGACCTCATGAGGTTACTGCACTATCAAGGTCAGATGTGGCAGATCCAGCTGCTATTATAAGCACTCTGCTGCACTGTGCAGCACAAAGGTAATGTTTCTTTCTCTGCTTCTGAACTGCTTTCTGAGCTCCTCCCCTYGCTGCATTGGCACAGGTGCCACCAATGAAGGGACTGCAGTGGTTATTAATGTGTTAGAAGTGGTTTAGCAAATACAAGGGGTGTGTGTGGCTCACTGTGTAGCAACTATTAGGAGATGTGTGTGTGGCCTTACAGAGCACAGTCAAGCAATTATCTTTACCATTTCACAATCGAGACCAAAGAGGGGGCTGCTGTCTGTCCTCTGCTGATCACACTCTGTGCATATATAGCCCTCGTACCCAGGGGAGCCTGGAATGARAAGTTAACTATGATTAAGACCCCCTCATATGTAATTCCTCACATACATAGGCAGGTAGTAGAGAGTATCTGGGGGTACAATGGACATAAATTATCAAACATGCCACTACTTGTCAAAAAGAGAAAAAAAAAAAATCTCAAACTGACCTTTCATGGGATAATCATTTTTCTTCAGCTCTTCCAAAGTTAAAGTATAGCTAGTCAGGCCTCGTTTTTCTTCTCCGTATTTCTGGATAACAGGATCCTGCTGCAAACCTGAGCTGTTAGTAGCACACTGGSTACTAGTGGAAGCTGAACCTGTAATAAACATTTAGAAATCAGAATAATCTGTCAAGTTCAGAATAGCAAAACTTACTTGCAGTCAGTTTTCTCCATTAGTTTGGACACTAGGAGGCTGAACCTTTTCATGGAAAACACTACCTGAAGCAATGAACTATAACTCAGGATACCTAAATCTTACTCCTAGTCCAGCTACTGGGGGGAAAATGTAGTCTCTGTGCCATGTAACAGAGAGAACATCCTTTCTTCACAAGTATGGCAGCATAAATCTCTTATTGTGAGCTGTAAAAGAAATTCTTTTTTAAACTCTGTGTAATTAATTCCCATAACATCAGGACCAAATCTGCTCTTAAATGAGAGGCTCACAAATAAATCCTAGAATCAAGAGGTGTGTGAAACTCAACTATCCTGCAGGGATTCTGCAGTTTACACTTMAAGGAAAATATACCTGACATCTTAGATCTGTGACTGTGCAGTAGGTTTTACAGTCCAGATGCTACAGGATTTTTCAACACTGAAAGTAACAGCTGTTCATTCTCCCATTTAGGCCTYGAATTCAATGTTCTTTGTGTTATACTTCTAAAGATTTCAGTGAAGTTCTCATTGTAGTCTCTTGCAGGTTTTGTACAAGCCTGTAGGATTACAATCACCTCTACAAAGAGTATAAAAATAGGAAATCAGTTCTCAACACACCTGTTCTTAGATTGATTTGCTGCTCAATATAACAACAACAAAAAAATTAACTATCTAGCTTGAATTTATCTTGAATCTCTGTCTTTTACTAGACAAACCTTAGAATAAACTGATCATAAAATGGGTAATGAAACATGAAAAAAATTTGGACTAAACATACTGAAAACTTTCCCTCTGCCTTTTGTATTTACTTGTAATATGTCCAACAGAGAGCAAATGAACTAGTCAAGGTAACTAGCCTCACGGTTTAAGCCGTTATGTGTTCTCCTTTATAAACAAGTTTATCACAACAGCTTGTTGGGATTTCACAACACGCTTAAGCACTAAATTACTGTGGTTGAAAGAGATCACACAAAACCAAACAAGGATACCTTGTGTAGTGTTCTGAGGATTCAGGCTTGGTTCATCTCCATACAGGTTGGCTAAGAAGTTAGCTGAAGAAGGTGGTAATGTAAATCGCTGAAAAAGGAGACACATTACAGATTGTCAAGCAAAAAAAAAATCAAGTGTTGCAGTAATTGAGAGGTCTCTTTATCTCTAAAATACACAATTTTGAGGAGAAGAATGGAATTATAACTAGTGGAAGTATGCTCTAGCTTCTCTCAAGGAGAGAAGAGAAGAAAAAAAAAAAAAACACATGTTAAAACATGCTGTGAACCACCTGTCTTTGCACTACAGGATAGATCTGTCTTGCCTGACTGATCAAGAACAATAATCTCAGAACTCCACTGAAAGAAGCTAAAGCGAGTTCTGATCTTTCCAGTTAATTTGTGGTTTGCATTTGCTGCAGTTGAGGGAGAATTCTCTAGAGGGCTCAAAGCATGTACTCCTTCCTTCAGAAATGTTTGCTGTAGCTCAGAAAATTAATAATTATATTAACTATGWTGGGGAAGTGGGAGAAACTTGACAAAATATAACTAGTAAAGGTGAGATTTTTCAGCTCATGGGAATAACATAACTACTGAATTTCTACTCATACACACTCAGTAAACTCCAAAGCAACCGAGCTACTTTTCATTTTCTTGTCATCTTAAGATGATGCATACACCTTACTGCTAAGGCTTCAAAGACSTAAGTCTTTAAGATCTCTGAATAGCAAAACTCTGGCCTTTGCTCTGACCTGACYAAAGCTCCTAGTAGATCCTGTTATCTTACTTTGTGATTCAAACTTGGCCATTTCCTGCTTGTAGGCTAATAAYTTCATTGCAGTGATTAAACTTTGGGACATGGCTTCATGACTAGAAGTGTAGTAGGCAACAAACAATTTGCAGACTTACATGCCGGAACACTCTTCTGAGGTGTTTGAACTGTAAATAGAATTTGTAGAAATGGAGTTGGCTCATTTCATGCAGAACAATAACCACAACCCCAGCCAGGTGGCTTTGGTGATAAATGCGGCACCAGCTGCAATTAAAAAAAGAGGGAAAAAAAAAACCAAAGGAAAACGATTATCAAATACTCTTAAAAACAAACTTGRAGCCAGTCCAGCTCTCATGTTAGGCAGTGGCAGAGTGCCAAATGCCTTCAATGAGAAGAGGCTTTTAGAGCTTATCTCAACCAGCCGCATACTGCTGGAAACAACAGAATATGGGASACAAAGAGAATAAAGGGTAGCTGAATTCTGCATCAGTAGCATTTCAAATTAAAACCTGCCCCATCTATATGCATCTGAATATGAATTTGTGTAAATAAATTCAGCTATAGKGATGCAGTCTTGTCAACAAAATTGATAAGTAAAGTTACTGTATCAAAATATCACAAAATTATTTTCCAATCAATAGGAAAAACCTAAAGTGAGTGCACTTTTGCCTCAAACTTTATATTTTATTTCAAGTTTGGTTACGTCTCACCATACTTTTCCCATCCACGGTTAGATATCCTTTACATACCCTTCCTTCCCACCCTTGTCCCTTCCATGAATGAAAAGTTCAGGTTAAAAAGGGACAAAGCGATTAAAACATTTCTCGCTAAACACTCTATAAAGTGTTTCAGCTACTTTTGACAAGGTGCATGCCATGTTGATATTTTTAACGTGATACTTAATTTCTCACAGTATGAAACTCTTGTTCCGCAAAACATTTAGTTTTTGACAATGGCATGAAAAAAAATTATGAATCAGGCACTCTTGTCAGCAGAAGAACCCTGGTTTCTGTGCAGTCCAACAAGAGCTGCATCAGCATTAACACGTGTGCTCTGTATGGTAACTCTTCTGCACAGCTTCCAGGCCAGCCTGGATGAGGCAGGAGGCCCGAGGGCCTCCCACACGGGCCGTACCTGGGCTGGGCTGCGTTGTGGCTCTTTCCCAAGGCCGCATACTTCAAGAGCTCGTACACCTGCTCGTGGCTGACTTCACAGTCCTCACCAAGTAGCGCCGCTGACAAGCGCGACAGCTTCTCCTGTAAACGGGAAGTGCTGGTAAATGGAGGGGACTGGAGCATCTGTCGTATGAGGAAAGGCTAAGCAAGCTGGGCCTGTKTAGCCTGGAGAAGACTGAGAGGGGATCTGATCAACGTGTATAAATACCTGTGGAGAGAATGTAAAGATGGGGCCAAACTCTTCTCTGKGGTGGCCAGTGACAAGACAAGGAGTAATGGATATAAATTAAAACACARGAAGTGTATGAGGAAGAATTTCTTTCCTGTGARGGTGACGGAGCCCTGGAACAGGCTGCCCAGAGAGGCAGTAGAGTCTCCTTCTCTGGAGATCTTCCAGCCCGCCTGGATGCCACCCTGTGCTCTGGGTGTCCCTGCTGGAGCAGGAGGTTGGACTAGATGATCTCTAGAGGTCCCTGCCATCCCCAACCATTCTGTGATCCTGGGAAAAGTTTTACACAGTCATAAAAGTTCATGGAAAAAGGATAGGCATTATGTGGTAAAGCAGAATCATTAACCATTTAGACACAAAAAAATAATGCACCTAAAATAACTTTTCCTATCATTACTGACCAAAGATTCCTTTCAAATGGGACTTTTATTTACTAAGCAGTATATWAAGCTTACTAATATTTCAGTAACCCTGATGACCTGGTCTGAAGGCCGTGTTTAACACGGACTAGCACCGGCAGAAATCAGCACCAGGGAGCCGGGGTCTCTCTGTGCGGGCAGGCTGAGTGCAGCTGCGCTGGGCGCCTACACAGGGGCTGCACGCCGCCTCTATCTGCACCGCGGGGCCTGGCACACACGTTCGGTGACCCCTGCAGCGCGGGGGGGAATGTTCCGGTAAAATCCAGGGCAGCGGGGAGCAGGAGGGGATGCGGTACCACACGGGGGCCGCCATCGCCGCCRCGTGAGCGGCCCCAAAGGTAACGGCCCGCGAGCAAAGCGCTGCGGGGCCTGCGCAGCCGCCCGACCCGCTCCGACGTTAAGGGCGGGCTCTTTTCCCCGACGGGCGGACACCGTTGCCCGGGAAAGGCCTTGGGACGCCCTGAACGACAAACGCCCGGTGCCTCGGGGCCGCCTCCCCGCGCCGCCTCCCGCGGGCCTCGGTACCAAGGGTCCCAGGCCCCTGCCCGCGGCCGCCCCTACCTGCGGCGCGGGCGCGCTGGGGCCGGTGCCGCCATCCCCGCGTCTCCTCCGCTTGGCGGCCGCGCGGGGCCCGTCGCGGAGCCTCTTGCGCCCGTTCACGCAGCCGCCCCCCGCCATGGCCTCGCCGCATGCGTCGCCTCGGCGCGCCGCTACCTGCGCCTAGCAGCGCGCGCGACCTCCCCCTGACACGGCCGCGCGCGCAGGCAGGAGCAGCCGACAGCCGAGGCGAGGGGCGGGCCTGCAGGCGGCGGCGGCGGGTTTGAAATGGCGGCGCGGCGGGCGGGGAGCCGGCGCTGAGCGGGCGCCGCGGAGGACGCGCTATGGCCACTAAGCGCCTCGCCAGGTGCGGCAAGGATGGCGGGGGCCGRGACAGCGGCTCTGGGCCGCGGCGGCAGTGTCGGGGGCCGGTGAGAGGCGCCCCGGCCCGACGCCGCCGCCCTCCGCAGGCAGCTGGGCCTGGCGCGGAGCAGCGCGGGGCCGCGGGGCGCGCGGGGCCCGGCCGCGCGGCAGCACTTCGCCTACGTGGCCGTCGTGGACCTGGAGGCGACGTGTTGGCGGGACGCGGGGCGCCGGCCCCCCGAGACCAGTGAGTGCGGGGGCGGTGGCGCGCGGGAACGGCCGCCCGGGCCGCCCTGCGCCCAGCCCGGCGCGGGGGTCTCCTTTCCCTTCCCGTTCTCTCTCCGCCGCAGTCGAGTTTCCAGCGGTGCTGCTGAACACGGCGAGCGGGGAGGTCGAGGCTGAGTTCCACAGCTACGTGCAGCCACAGGAGCACCCGCTTCTCTCCGAGTTCTGCACRGAGCTCACCGGCATCACACAGGTAGGGTGGCCCTGCGATGACGCTTTCCAGAGGCCTTTCATTTCACTCGAGTTAGCAGAAGAGTTTTCTATATTACATGCAGGAAAAACATCACCCCAAACTGAGCGGTAAATGTATCTTTTTTGAAAGGTAAGCCTCGACCTGACTTCAGTGTGTACTAACACCTCTACATTCCATTTCTTGCTCTCTTTTATAAAGAGCCAAGTTGAAGAAGGGGTCCCTCTCAACATYTGCTTATCACAGTTTTTGAAATGGATTCAAAAGATACAAAAGGAGAAGAAAATTCTGTTCGTTTCAGATATTCCAAATCCTTCCATGTCAGAAACAAAGCTCTGCACCTTTGTTACTTGGACAGGTAAACATAATTTCCTTTACTTTTATATAGAGTGACACACACACGCGTGTGCGCACACACACACACAAAGAGTGAACATCGGGTGGTGCTAGTGAGCTGCTGGCTGACTTCTGTTTCACTTGTATGTACAAAATTCTATATTAAGGATAGGTTCTGTCGGGATAAAACTAAAAATCTGAAAAATATTAAACTGATATGTTGCATACATCTTTGTCTCTATGGTCTGCAGTATTTACCCCATTTTTTGCCTTGTATTTTTTGTGTCAACTTGTTTATGGGCTTAGATGATTTAATGAGACCGTTAAGATCTTTACCCATCCCAAGTTCAYGAGATAAGGTACTCGCTTTTCCTGCTGTTTAATTGAAACAACCCTAGTGCTCTTTTTGCAGGGGGGGGAAAAAAAGAGCACCTATGGATGTACTGCCTCGTGTTTCCTGCTCAGCAGCATGGCATGCTGTTACTATGTTCATGCTCTGTTATGAAGAGGTGTTTTTTTTTTAAGCCAGTTCTTCAGTGATGCCACTAGTTACCTGCCCAATTAAGCAAATATCTCATATTCTGAATACACTTTTTTTAAATGATTGTATTACTTTTTGCTGAACTGTTTAGTGTTCTTAGTAACCTCTGCCTTCTTCAGATGTAATAAATACTCCTTTGGTAATCACCAGAAGTGGAAATTAAAGGTTTAGGTGTATGTGTTCTTTTGTGCAGACTGGGACCTGGGTGTGTGTTTGCACTACGAGTGTAAAAGGAAGCAGCTGAGAAAACCTGACATATTAAATGCCTGGATTGATCTCAAAGCAACATACAGAGTAAGAAAAGCTAGTACTGTGAAACACTTATTAACATATTAGTACCTCAGGGCTAACTGTACTTAAAGTTAGAAACCAGTAATGTATACATGAATGACCAGTTGCCCACTTCATTTCTTTCCATGCATTTTACTGTCCCTCAGTGTCAAAATCCCTGCCCTGGAATAATGTAAATTATAATACAAAACTTATAGAGGCTAACAGCACCTGCGTCCCCATGTGCATTTGGGGGCAATTCAAAAGGATTCAGGCGTCTGCCTGCCCACTGTCTCCTCGTGTTCAGACCCCTAACCTGGGCAGCAGTTAGGTCCCTGAAAAGAAAGTGTCAATACTACCCTCTCTAGTAATCCAACAAGATACCTCGTTTGAGTAACTGTTTCTTGTTTAAAAGGCACTAACATCTGTGTGAAATGTATTGATGCCTTTGCTTTTGCAGTAGACAGCAGTTGTCTTAAGATAGCATAAAATAATATTGCCAAAATACTATTGATAGTCAAATTTTCAAAGTTATTCAGTTCAGTCTTTGATAAGTATAAGCCATAAATGTCAACTCAATTGTTACAGGGCTAACCTAGAACAGACTAGTTAAAGAGTGAGACAAGCAGATTCATGGTTCTTTCCATTCTTACACGCTAAGATACTGTAATGCTTACTTACCCCAACTCTGAGAGAGTGAGAGAGAGAGAGAGAGAGAGACTTGCACACTGAGCTTGAGACTTACCTCTGAGGTGGCCTTTCTGAAATGGCTTTTACTTCCTGTAAAGAGGCTATGAAATATTGTATTAATCACTTGCATTTTTTTTCTTAGTTATTCTATAATAGGAAGCCTCAAGGGCTAAAAGGAGCTTTGCAGGATTTGGGGATAGCTTTTGTAGGACGGGAGCATTCTGGTAAGTATGACATGATAATGCTAATCTTTAAAAAAAAAAAATGTGTGTATATATATATTTATAAAACTAAAAAATTACTATAACTTTTGCAAATTTCTCTTCAGCAGAAAACATTAGATAAAAGGCTAGATGCTTCAAAGATTAGAGTTTGTCATCTCTTATAAATTTATGTTTTGGGGGAGTGGAGGGTGTGGATGGGGGTTATTTTCCTCCTGAGATCTGCCCTTGTAATGTTACGGGGCTGTTGTACAACACAGCCAAACACTAAATTACTAGGATGCAGATGGAACAATATTAAGGAAGAATAAGGAAATAAGGAATAATAAAGGCAACTTCATCTGAATGGACAACTCCAGACAGCTTATTAGTGTAAGAGAATGTTAGCGCTATACATATTTGATACAAGTGATACAACAGGGATTTTGGTATTCATGAACACATGTTAAACTCTGCTTAGATGGCCAYTAGATGTTCAGCAAAGGGACTCTTACTATGACTGTTCTTTTCTGAACTGTTCTTTAGAAAACCTTGCGTCACAGTTGTGTGAGACCCTTTCATTTATAAAGTCCAAGTCGTCTTTTTCCACTAATAATAACTATGCCTAGTAGTAGCTTAAAAGGAAGACTGAAGGTTATTAAAATAACTATTCCTTTGAAGGGTTGGATGATTCTCGGAACACTGCCCGGCTTGCTTGGAGGATGATTTGTGATGGATGTGTGCTGAAGGTTACTAAATCATTGAATAAGGTTAGTAACTTTCACATCTTTCCTTCTACTTGCTTCAGAGCCTGGCATATAGATGAAAGGTGAACTTTTCAGATAAACAAGCCAGCCTCTTGACTATGAACTGAGCAGAACACTGTTAGGCTAGTATGCTTATTAATTTAGAGCACTGTTACCTACTTCTGAGTATTTATTTTCCCAAATCTCCATTTGGTTGTGGACTTCCTAGGCATATCCAAAGGAGACCCTGATTTCCAGACCACTGAGTATGAACTTCGCTGACAAGACTCCGCTGGGAAGTAACAGCAGACCTGGAACATCCAGAGGTACAACTTTCAACATGAGCTCTCCATCTGAGGAAAACCACAACAGCACTACCAGAGTTACGATAAAGTCCAATGAAAAAACAGAAAAAAAGGAGAGAAGTACAGTCAAGTCCTCTGCAGACATCCATGTTGTGCCTGGCCTCAGCTCAAGGACTGACTTATGTGATCAAGCCCAAGGCTCTTTAACAGTATCTGCTGACCAGTTTCCCCTTCCTCTTGGAGAGCGGCAGCTCTCTTGCCATGTGGGCATTCAGAAAGGCTTCAGCAATGGGCACATGATAAGCGTGCCCCAACACRGCGTGCCAGGCTGTGGGTCACGCCTAGTGCTCGTCTCTACCACCATCTCCTCAGTTAATGTCTCTGATGAGGATATTAGTACCAGTTCTGAGTGTTTACCTCTGCTGACTGACTGGGAAGATGTAGCTCTAATACCAGAATCACAGTGTGAACAAAATTCAGGTTGTACTCAATTTAAAGGTGACTTAAGGACAGATGATTTAACAGCGTCAGAAGAAACAACAATTTCTAAAGTGTCAGCTGTGATGAATTCAGGTCTTCAAAGTTTGGAGAAAACAGTGGAACCTGTGGAACCTCAGAAGTCTGTAATTTACAAAAGCCCTGATACTACTATTTATAATGTAGGAATGATCCAAAGGCAGCCTTCAAGTTTTTCTGCTTTTAAGTTACCACCTGCAAAAGTAAATGCTACTTCATCACATTCGGCATTAACGGGAAATAACTCCACTTCTTCAGAGGCTCCTAAAAGAAAGCCAATGAGTCCAAAGATCTTCCCACCAGCAAAAAAGCAGTCTTTTGCTATATATGAAGAGAAAAATGCGTGTTTTAATCATTCCTTACCTTTAAGAAGTTCAAATTTCTCCAGAGYGTCTCCTGCCATTTTGAATTCCACAGCCAATTTGAATCAGTCTGTAAGAGCTGTGAAAAATGAAAAACCAACTCCCCCTCTTTGCAATTGTGGTCGAAGAGCTAAAAGACTGTATGTATCAAACAGTGGTCCAAATCATGGCAAAGCATTTTTTTGTTGTCCTGTTGGTAAGCATGAAGGCAAAAAGAAAGGCTGTGGGTACTTCAAGTGGGAATATGCATTTCTAAAAGAGAAGTCTTCTAATGTGCCCCCTGTGAACACAGGTACTTCGACCTCTCTCGGACCTTCTTCCAGTACATCAGGAAATTCCTCCAACAAGAAATATTTGCATCTTAGACCCTCTATGAGAACTTAAATTGTGTGTGTTTTGTTTTAATCCAAATCTTAAACTTATTCCTGCTTAAAAAAAATCAGGACATTGAAATGATCTTAGATATGTGTTCTGAGAATGGGATGAAAATTACGTGTGGTTAAAGTAGATAAAAGTGGAAATTGCTCAAGCATAAGGAGTACCCACATACTATAAACCATCTCACTAATGACAGGAGAGAATTTATCAAGCTAGAAGTGCTTGAAAGTTAAAAGTATGAACATCTGGTATTAAGCATCTTACATTTCTGCTTCATCATGTATTTTAAACTCTTTACTTGTCCAGTCTTTCAACATCATTGTAATGATACTGATTTTATTTATATGTGTTTTTCTAAACATGTGTGTTGAGCTTAACTTTTTTAAATGTATGTTAGCTGCTACACTTCTCAAAAGCGATTCTTGAAATAACAATGGTCTCTTAATTTCTCTGTTTTATTTAAATAAAGTAACAATGAAGAAAATGCCTAGAAGGGTTTACTAGACTTATTTAGTATTGACTAATTATAGTGTTTTTGTCTGGGCTGGTTTCCCCATTCATTTGTATCAGTCTGCCCCTTTTCCTGCTATGGGCTATTACTACAGCAGGTGGGTCAGCCAAAAGCTGAGCCTCAGACAAGAATTTGTTAAACCTAAGTGAAGGAGGCCATAATATAATGTCTTTTAGATTACTGTGTAAATCAGAGTATCTTACTTTATAAAGGATATTATAAAAAAAGCAACAAGTAATTTTAAACTTTTTTCCATTCCTTCCGGCGCAGTTCATTTCTTCTGATCTTCCCACTAACAGTTTTTGGCAACTGTTGAACAAACTCCACCTATTGGAAAAGGGAGGAAATTGCAGTTAAAAAAAAATTTCTGAACCTTATTAGTATGCAGTTGTGAGCCATACAGTCATTAATGCCAACTCTCTTACGCTGATGCAGAATTTCTTAAAAGAATTCT
The DNA here is from genome assembly GCA_003342815.1 of Eudromia elegans. Taxonomy (NCBI): domain Eukaryota; kingdom Metazoa; phylum Chordata; class Aves; order Tinamiformes; family Tinamidae; genus Eudromia; species Eudromia elegans. Next base: position 1,508,845 of record PTEX01000149.1, on the reverse strand, counting down.
GTGTCTGAGCACTCACCTTCCTAGGGTACTTATATGGAGCAGTAACTTTTTTAACATGGTCCTGTAGCTCATTCATCATTTTTTCTGGATCACGTGAAACATACTCAGACGTTAAAACAACAAAGGCTTTCACTACCTTGAAAAAAAGTAAAGGAGCAAGTGTTTAAATGTGAATTTAAGCACAACAGTAAGATATGAATTTTAAATAAAACATTTGCTGACACACTGCAGAGTAGCTAACGTACATGATGCTGTTTTCTAAAAGTACTTGTCTGGACCGTAAGTATTTTAGTGACGAGGACACCTTCAGACGGTACTTTTGTCTTAGTGTCTCTGGGACAAGCAAGTTGGATGGTCAGCGCTGCGTGAAGTTTCCACAGTCTTATAAAGTGTAAATACTGATCTAAATTTAATTTTAAAAAATCAACCATCAACCAAGGGCTAGACAAATCCATGGGGAGCTGGGCTTTATTAGCTCGGCCGTACATAAAGCTGTATGTGAGATGAGATGTGTTTTACCTCTCCTCTGATGGGGTCGGGGCTGCTGACAACTGCTGCTTCCACTACTGCAGGATGCTCTATTAGGGCACTTTCTACTTCAAATGGTCCAATGCGGTATCTTTAAAATAGAGAGAAGGAGATTAATTTTGTTTGAAAACACCATATCATGATATGGAATCACCAATATTATTCAAGTTTAATTAATTCTTTTTTCCCAGCATTAAATTACCCAGCAGAATTAATGACATCATCAGCTCTTCCAACAAACCAGAAGTAACCATCTTCATCCATGATGCCCCTGTCACCAGTCACATAAAAATTTCCACGTATCGTTGCCTCAGTTTTCTCTGGATCRTCCTGGGAAACATTAAATTGTATGCATGTACAAAACTGCATGAAAAACAAATGAGAACTGTATTCTAGCATTTAAATACTTAAGTCATAATAGTGTTGAACATTTGAAAATGTCAGCTTCTTAGACTGGCACATATAATCATGTGCATTAATTTCAAGTCAGTTGTAATACAGGATATTAATAACAGGGMATTAATGGTTAATTAACTTTTTAAATTTTTTTTTGTAAGTTACAAAAATACTAATAAAAATCATAAATTGTGAGAATTAAGTTTTACTAGTTGTGATTTTAAGTTTTAGTAAGAATATATTAAGACTTATGGCTTTAGGAACCAATGAAAGCTGCAAGAAATATGTAAGCAAATGATACCCAGAATTTGCTTTTAGGTGATTATCTCACAATTACTTTTTTCCTTAGTATTTATAGCGTCTCCTATCCTAATATTTTTCATCTCAATGACAAGTTTAGGAATAGCACAGCCTGATTAGTAAGTGCACTTTGTATAGCAAATGCAGCTGACTCCTGGAAGATATTTTGACTTGCCAGATAGGACAGTTGCTGTGTATGTAGAATAATATCTGTACCAAGGTATGAAAACCCCTGTCTCCTTCCCACATTTTTTTTTTTTTTCCCAAGTCAGGAAGCAGAGAATTTGTGAATGAAATGAGGCATCAGGTTTCTCATAACAGACATTTAACAGGACCTATAATTTAACTGCAGGCATCTTCTTACCGTATAGCAAGTAAAAAGACAAAATGGTCTTGTAGGTTTAACTCTTATGGCAATATCCCCTTCTTTCCCAGAAGGCAGAATATTACTGTTTTCATCTATAATCTAAAAACAAACAAAATATCATTTTATCATTTTTGATCTAAATGACAGAACATTAAATTAAGGCTATAGAATCTTGTGCTTGTTTAAAATATTAAACTGAACTATTTTTCTTCTCTGGAAAGCAGAAGAGAAGTTGGGGTGGGAAGGACTAGTCTGACAACTGCTGTATAAGAACACTAATAACCCAATGTACTTTGCATCATGTCTTTTCTCTAAGGAATTCCAAGCATTACGCGAACAGGAAATAAAGCATGTAAGACCTCTCCCTCTCCACACGCCCCTCCGAGAGGAAGATAAGAAATGCGCTGAGGCAATTTAAGAGCAGAAAGACCCTAAAATCCTATGAATATTACAACTGGATCTGGTGCTAGAATCAGCCTGTGCGGTTTGTTCTCACCATGAAAAAAAAACATTTAGTTCCACTCTTCCCAAACTAAGCAATCTATTTGCAGTCACTAGACAAAATTCTGACATCTGTCAGTAGTGGGTATGATCTCTGTGATCCTGGTGAGGCTGGTGCAACACAGTAACCAACCTAACTGCTTATTTTGCACACTCAGTGCAGAGCACTAGCACATGTATTTTTCTCAATCACCATTTAAGGATGATATATGGTATAACTGCATTAGCCCTTTCAGACCTCTTCTAACAGTTTTGCCTCTAATAGTCTCTAAAGTGACTGTGATGATAGAAAGTCAGAGAGGGAGGGAGGGAGGAAAGAGGGAGRGAGGGACGGAGGAAAGAGGGAGAAYCGTTTCTTTCTCCATAGGGCTACCAGATGTATGGTACCTTAACATCATATCCTGGGCATGGCTTTCCCATAGAGCCAGGCTTAATTTTCATTCCCTTAAAGTTTCCACAGATCAGCACCTGTAAAAAGTGGTTTAAAAAGAATAAGCTGTGATTTGTATATTGAGTCTTCAGTTTGTTTAAAATGTTCAGCTAATAAGGGTAGACTATGATCTCTCTATAAGAAATACTGTCTGCATTATGATGACATATTCAATGATTACTTCTAGAAATAAATGATAACTTTTCCATGAATCCCTCAAGCCAAAACCTGTCTAGAAATTTCCCGCCCTAGAACCTTTTTGTAGACTTTTGCCACTGCAGAATCTTTCCAGGCATCATTTAATCCAGACCCTTTCTAGAGAGCCCCTAACTAAGACTGATTTGATGAATGTGGACCTAGAATGGTTCCAGATGCAAGGGCTTAAAACAGTTMTGGACTCCCACCCCAAACCTACCTGGAAAGGTTCTAGGTGCTCTGACCCAAAACATTTCCAGGAATGCCTCAATCTAGAACCTTTCCAGGAATTCTGTTGCTATACAACCTTTAGGAATTCCCCAATCTGGAACTTTCACAGAATCCCTGTGACCTAGAACTGTTCTAAACCTGACTGAAGACCATTCTAGGTTGACTCTAGAACTGTTCTGGATCATGGCCAGATCTAGAACTGTTCTAGCCTGAGACTAGGATAATTCTAGACTTGCTGACCAAGAACAGTTCTTGGAACACCTACCTAGAACCTTTCCAGCAATGCTCAGATGTAAGACTCATGCCCAAAGCTCCAAATAATGCTAACAAGAGCAATAAAGAAAGGTTTTCTTAAAGTAAAATTTGGCATCCAGCAATGAGGAACATGCTTCTTTTGTGTTAGTTCATGATCCAGAAGCCCACCAGAACAGAAAGCTTTCTTTCGATTTTGGGGTTAAACCTCTATAATTAGTATATAACTTACAAAAGCCACACTTTTTCTACAGTTTATTACTATGATTGATTCCCCATCATGACCGTATATAATCATTTTAATCACATTTTCTTGCCAATTCTAATATAATTTATTGCTGTATCTATAAAGCATCTGAACATACAGTTTCCGTCTGCCCGTAGCCTTCATAGATATCCAGCCCAGTGTGCTCTTTCCATTCTTCCATCACTTCAGGGTTGATTGGCTCCCCAGCACTCACACAGTGCCGCAGGCTTCTGAATTTATAGCTTGGTGGGAAAGAGAAAGCAAATAACTGGCAGAGCTGAACAGACACAGAGGTCTATCATCCATGTCCTCTTCTCTATTGTATTGTATCATTATTATCCTACTATATCATCAGCTAAACTGCTTTTCATAGTCTCACACAAGTTTGCTGTAATTTGTGTAAGCTGTGATGGTGACATGGTCCCTAAAATTTTTACTCCAGCTTTGTTCCTCACATGTAAGATTCAAGACAGTGAGAAACACATGACTGGATTTGCCTTTATGCCACTGTAATTTTGAAGTAAAGTGAAGGTGAGAAAAGCATTTGTTCGACTGTTTTGATCAAGCACACCAATAAGGTAATATTGCTTTTACTCACCCGGACAGTTTATGTTGCACAAACATTCGATAGGCAGTTGGAGCAGAACAGAAGACTGTTATGGGATATCTTGACAGGCTCTAGARAGTGAGAATAAAAAAGTAGTTGTGGCTTCTGAAACATGTCAAGTCTCATCTACATCACAAGAGATAATGTAATGATTCTATATTCAGCTTATGAATACAAAATGTTAGTGTCCTAAAAGCAGTTAGCTTTGTAGTCACCATCACCAATATACTGCAGTTACATTTAAATAGGTTCTCCTTCAAAACACAATCTATGTCTTTTTGCAGACAGTTCAACATACCAGAGCTTTGTTCTCTGGAAATCTTTGCATTCTCCCTTGCAGAATTTCTTCATAATTCCGGTTTAAACAAAAAAACAAAAGAAACCATAAGGCTACTTTTAAGACGTTCTACAGGAATCCGAATRAAAGTTCTTCAGTGTTTCCTAATGTTAGCTAACGATTTTAACCAAAGTAACATGGATACTATAATGAAATGCTTCTATGTAAAATGAAGAACAATGATCTTTTACGCAGAATTGCGTGCAGGGGATGTACCAGAGCATAACCCTGGTGCCATTTGTCAAAGAAATTTAGCCTTGCTGCCTCTTACTCCTTAATGTTGAGTTGTGCACATGAAATTCTCTGTCATCTGCAACTGTCACTCATTTTAATAACATCTAAGCACTCCACAAATTCCTGTCCCATTTCTTGTCTGCTTCTTGTCTGCTGTTCGCAGGTTTGGGCAGAGCACAGAACAAAACCTTCTGGATGGCAAAGAAACTCTGGTTTTCAGCTTGTATTTACAGCCTTTGCTACTGAAATACCAGTTGGCTACCTCCCAGTGAAGGCTACAGCTGTGCAGTGTCCTGCCTTGCATAGTTCTGGGGGAAGGGAAAATCTAAGGAAGACTAGTCAGAGAGAACCACGCGGTTGCTGGGCTCTCCCTGCTTACCTCAAAGACAAGGCTTGGGCTGAAGCTTGGCATCCTATGTGCAAACACACACGCCCCTTGAATCCATGGGGAAAAAATGCTGCTCCAAGCTGACTTTGCCCAGCCTGTGTCTGATGTATTCCAAAATACATCTGAGGAAGTCAAGTCCAGCCAGTACCTGGATAACACAGTGAGAGAGTCCACAATGTCTTTAGGACTAAGATTTTTTTTTTTGGTTTACTTACTTTTTAGTTTGGTCTCTTTTGATTTGTTACTCTTTGCCGGTTTGAATGAAATGTACCCCTACACCAATTTTCTAAACATCATAGTTTTATAAACTTAGAGATTCCATGAACCTATGTAGCGTGCATAAATTCAGAAGCCTAAGAAGTATGTGGGGTTATATTTCCCAGTTTATGGTACACACTTTATAAATCTGTTCTTTCTTGATATCCAGGAAATGAGCAATCTATTAACTATACACTAAGAAAGATTTAGAAAAAGTCAAAGAAAATGTTAAAAAGCAGCTAGTAACTCTGTATGACTGCCAAGTGTAATAACACACTAACCTCAAACTCTGCCTTGTTGCATAAGAAAAGGCCTGTTGAGATTTAACAGAACTGCTGTTTTTCTTTGTTTGTTTTGTTTTTTAATATTGAAATAAAGATCTTCTGGTAAAATTTTCTGTTTTCCTTCTTTCTGCCATTTGACTTGCTACAGAAATATATCTGTGATTTAAAATAACATCCATACCTTCCGTTTAATGTGAGGCCTATTCCATAGCTGCTGTGCGAGTGTTCAGTCATTTTTGGAGCCCCTGTAGTTCCACTGGTAAAATAGATGGCCATTGGTTCTTGGCACTTTGTGGTCAGGCAGCGGTGATCAGAGGAAGCATGTCTAAAATATGCAAAACAATGAATAAAAAGTGATTTCAAAGGATTAATTATAATTTTTTGAAAATGTCTGACTAAATTTCTGCAGAAATCAAAAATGTCATAAATATTGATATTTTCCCACTGTACAGTCCTAAAGGAATGAAAATATTTCAACACATGCCAACATTTTCTGCTCACAACAAATCACTGTGCTTGTTTTTCATTCTTTCCGTGGCACTTTCACAGTAGCAGTTACTCACTTCAGGAGCTCTTTAAAGTTCAGCCATCCTTCTCTGTGGCCCTCTGACACGAGCAGCTTGAATTTCAGAGACTGGCATTCAGGCCCAACTGAATCTACAGCTGGTGCCACAGAATCATCAGTGATGATACACTTTGCCTTTGATTTCTGTAGTCGATGGAGAATGTCCTTTGCTGTCAGCTGCTGCGTGCCAGGAATCAGGACAGTTCCTGAAGGGGAATACTCTCAATATTTAAGAACAATCCTTTCACCTATAAATGGCTTCCAGCTTACCATGCACTTATTAGTAGGACAGGATTGTGCTAAAAGCAGGATTTGGCAGTATATTTGTAAAAATACTGCTTTGTTTTCCTCGATTAAAATCTCCATGAGGATCAATGCAAGTTAGAAAAAATATTAGGTTTAACACGGAACAGCAAAAGAAACCAACAGAAGGACTTTGGGCCAAAAGCATTTCCCCTGGACATGCCATTTTTCTGGAGTTGTCTTCCTCACTAATAAATACAGATGCATCTGTCCTCACAGGCTATGCTGCTAGTCTGAGCAGCACTGAGATATTCTGGGCTGTAAATACTGGAAAGTGAAGAATTTAACATAGCCCACAGGAGAACAGGTGAAACACTTAAGGAAGGATGTGTTAATTTCACTGCTAGTTAGTAAGAGAGTGCATCAGTGCTGAAAAAAGGAGAGTAACAGAGGCACACAGATTCCAAGAATTTTCTGAACACCTACAACATGCTCAAAAAATCCTAAAAGTACCACAAAGGCGAGACTTGGCATGAAAGTTGCTCTTGACCTGCATGTCAGTGATGTTCATCCCCATTAGCAAGTTTGTAGTTTTAAGTATATTAAATAGAAATGCTTGATTTATGTGACATTATCTGTATCCATAAATCACTTCTATGCTTTTACTAACCTGTTCGCATGCAAGCCACATTCACCAGCCACCACTCTGGGACTCTGGGCAAAATCAGGATAACTCTGTCTCCCCGGTGCAGGCCACAGGCATCAGACAGTACATTAGCTGCTTTCCTGGACAGGACTCCGAGCTCTTCAAAGCTCCATCTCACTTCTTCGCCATCACCATTTACCCACCACAATGCAGGGTTTTTAGGCCTTTTCCCCTCCTATAAGACAACAAGGTAGAGTGCAAATACTTCATTTAAAAACAGGCTACCTTTAAGTTAAACCTAAAGAAGAAACACATTCATCATTTATTGAATGGTGAACAAACCTGGGGATACAACTTGATTACTGATTTCTTCCTGATGCCAATTTGGACATAAATGGATTTACYTCCTCACCATAAACGGTCTGCAAAATCAGTCATACATCTATAGGGGCCAGACTTAGAAAGTAACAAGGGCAAATGACTTCATGGTTTTTCCATATTCCCTTTCTTYGCATACACCTCATGTCTCTTTTCAAGGTCACAGTCTTCCAGATTTCTATGTTCAAAATCCCTATGCAAAGACTTCACTTCTGAGTTAGAAAAGTGAGGTCTGACATTGCACCATGTTACTCATTTTCCAGGTACACAGCGAGACACAGAGAAGTGAATTGATTGCCCAGCATATGCAGCAGAGTGTAGTTCAAGGTTGATGGCTGAACTGGTGYCATATTAAAGTGGTCTAGTCCATGGGACTCACTCACTACACACATATTTATTTACAGTCTCACTGGAATTACTGAATAAAGAAAGGAACAATTTGACACATGAACAGAGCAGTCATGGAGCACACAGTAATGCCAAGCTCAATTCGCAGAAGAGGATTACCAGATCACAAGCAGAACACAACTCTGGTGTCTTGCTTATTAGATTGCTCCTGATATACCCAGCACGAAGCATGTTAGCACTATGGAAGACAAATATTTGTTACCTTTTCCATTTCAGTCCATCTGTCTAGCACATCACTGGCAAAGTTGAAATACTCTGGCACCTCTGGTCTATATTGTTGTCTTATTGCTTCATAAGTCTTAGAGCTCTGAGAGCTGCAAACTGGATAGCCCTGGCTGGAAAGGTGGAGAGATCTTCTMAGGGGAGCCCGCAGGGATAGAGCAGTTGGGGCCTTCAGTAGAAAATGCAGAGCAGCAGGAACCATAATGGTGTCTTTCAAGGTTATTCTTGTCACGGATGAGCAAGGAATGATGCACTTCACTTAYAAGAGAGAAGCAGCAATAAATTTTACTGAGGTAAGAATGACAATGGTTTAACAGAATTCAATCATAAATAATGATTTAACAAGGGTCAATGGCAAGGTTCACTTAGTTATTTACTGAATGGAGGAGAGGGACACATGAAAGAGTCAAGGAGACTCTCCCTTTGAGTCWCCAAGTTTAGAATGCACCCAATCTTAGTCCCAACTTGGAGAATAGTTTGTGTCTAATGAATTATTTAGCAAAATTTGAAAAAAAAACCCCTCCTATAGAGTCATAAGGTTCACAATGGACCTCCTTGCTTTCCAAATACCTTCTCTGGGGAATTTGTGCGACTGGATCTAGTCTCAGTCTCAAACTTGGTCATACGGTTTCTGTCTACAGTATTAGCCACACAATCAACTAGAGACATAACTTAGAAAAGTTTCATGAAGCTTTGCAAAGTTTTTGCATGCTCTTAATCACTTATTGAGGATCTGTTGTGGGTAAGGAATCTCTCAGCTTGGAGGAAGAATCTTGAGAGACTGCTCAAGAGGAGGTCCTGCAGTGCAGCTCACAGCTGCCGGAGAGCTCAATGGGCTCTGGGCTGCCCCTTGTTAGTGGGGGGAATGTGATTGACTCATTATCATATTTGCRTACTAGATGGACTTTAGGTGGTTCATGCTCAATTAGCCCTTGCCTATGTGGTATTTATGGGGAGGTCAGAGTGTGGGACAGAAGAGCATACTGTAGTATGGAGAGGTGAGCACTGTCACAATCCTCTCTGATTCTGAGAAATGCTGCAGTGACCCAGATACAAACCTAATACTAACCACACAGTTTAAAAACAAGAGTGCAAACACAAGCCTTCTGATTACACAGGAATAGCTTCCCACTGTTTGCTGGAATAGCTGCTGAGGACAGTTCCCCGCTCTGCCACTGCTGGTCCCTGCTCTTTAGTTACCATCATGCAGCTGAGATCCGATTCAGGCAGCAGTGCTCAGCCCTGTCAGTGGTTGTTCCCTGTGACTCATGTTCCTTTCCTCCTCACACACACTGCTAATCCAGGAGATCACATTTCAGTTGCCATCCATAGGGGAAAGGCACTGAGCACTACCCAAGCACTTCAGCGGTGACTTCTGTACATTAAACAAACAAAAACCTATTGATCTACACTGCAGAAATGTCACCATGGACTTGGACGCTCCAAGATTAATGCCATAGTCCTTAGTTATTGGCTGACCACTGTGTTACATAGCACAATGATATGTTCAGTTTTTCCAGTTTGTCAAAACGGGGCATATACTGGCTGCCAGAAATAAAATRAAGATAGCAAAACACTGAAAAGATTTTAAGCATTGATGTTTTAATCAGCATTTTGATGTGTGGTCAGCAAAAAGAATAATTTTATGAGATGGAGAAACTTCAAACAACTCCCTGAAAAGGAATCCAAGATGGAATTCATCTTTAAAGAAGTCCTGAAAAGTCTGGAGTTACTATTTTCATGCACTCCCACCTGCTATTTACGAAGCAATATAAACACTAATAGTTCCTAACAGAATTAATAATTATCTAGCTGTGAAACCATATGATTTTAGTGATTTTAGTGAAGGACGGGGACATTTTCTGGATTTGTAACATACTGTCTGTGCATAACAAACATAGGTGAGCCCAGCCAAATGAAAGATAGAGAGGAACAGGGAGAAATGAAAACACAGAGAGACAAGAGGTAAATCTGCTCCTGTGCCAGAAAACGTCCTGTCTAACTAACAGTGGGAGTGTATGGAGGGCTGGTTACCTTGTCAAAGGATCGTCAGTCCCAACTCACTGCCTTGCGTGGAAATGGAGCTCTCTCAGATCTGCCACAGCTTTGACTTCGGACATGAATTTCTGACTCCTGGCCGTGCACCCCGCTGCTTTCAGCCTCTCCTGCGCTGGTGCTGCTGTGGCATGTTCCTGGCTTCACTCCAAGTACTTTGGACGCGCATGAGGGGCAGCAACGTCCTGCATGGGGAGAAGAGCCAATGTGCTTCTGCCCAGCTCAGAGGTGCAGCAGGTGGYGGGAATTTCAAATATCTCCCGTTTCTTTCTCTTAGCTGGTCAGCACCCCAAATCCCTCCTGCTAGATGATCTCTACCCACAAACCATGTCTTTAGGGGCAGCAGAGAGACYGAGGACAACATCTACCTGTTCAGAACAGGACGATGCTCCAGGTGCTGGTCAGTGAAGATGTTGCTGACATCTTGGCTGGCACTCGGGTCTCCTGCTTTTGCCAGCTGACCTGCAGGAGAAACATTTTGAACAGCTTGTTGAAATGCCTGCAACAAAATCTTCCTGGAGAAAAAGCAGAGGGACAACCTCAAAGGACTTCCCTATGCAAAGATTACACTGCCCCAAAGGAGGCAGGAACACAAATGGAAAATGACAGCAACTGGATCATGACAAGAAAGTCAGGGAATGTTGCAGGAAAGTTTTCCAATTCAGGGAAAAAAGCCAACATTTCACGGCGACCACTCTCCTGTGATTGTTTCTGTGTATCATCCTTTTGGAGCAGGGTGGGCACAGAGCTGCCTCCCAGAGCACTTGTGGCCATCCCCAAGCCCCTCAGCACTTTTGGCCAGGGAGGTTTCTCAATTAGATTCATTGCATCTCCCCAGCACCGTGCAGAGTGGCCTGAAGAGACCTGTCCTTGTGGTCACAGCATGTCTGGACACACTGGACTCCAGGGACCACAACTACAGATCACCAGAGCATGGGGGCTTCCAAACCCTGCCTGGATTCACTGTGACTTTCAATTTACACGTGCTCCTCCACATGAAAAAYCTGCAGTGGAGCTGTGCTGATCGATCTTGGTGGCTTTATGGAAACAAAGCCTTAGAGAAGACRCCAATGCCATCGGCTTCTGCACTTCTAACCATCAGGTTCTGYTGTGAATTTGTGAAGCTTTTTTCCTATTCTGGCCCAGAAGAATGTGACAGTCCTGAGTGAGGTCTCCTTTACTCCTCGCCACAAAGTTCCTAGAATCTTAATATTTTTGCCAGTTTTCCTTAAATTACCCAAGCTCAGGAGCTCCTTGCTGGAGAGGAGCCCTGCCGGACACGTGTGGCAGGGTCACATCGTGCTTTGGCAACCAGGCTAAGAGCTGTGGTATTTTGTTTGTTTTGGGGGGGTTTCAACACATACTCTTTGCTGTTCCTGGCCCAAAACAACCTCTTTGGATCTTGGAGCTCTTCACGCTGCACTTCGCCACCACAGAGGGGAGGAGGAAATGGGGCAGCCGAACGCCGGGGTCGTGCGGGTGCCGTGATGGCGGCAGCAGCGGCGCCTCCCTCGCTCCGCAATCATTAACGGAGCCGCCGGACTTTACCCGCAGCTCGGCCGGGGCTGCCCCTCCACGACAGCGGCCTGAGGCGCGACGGCCCTCGCGGAAGGCAGGGAGGGAGGCGGCGGCGCGGCCCGCCCGTCGCGGCGCTGACGCCATCGCGGCGCGCGGCGGGGCGCTCGGCGCGGCATGGCCGCCGCGGGGCCGGCGGTGGCGGCGGCCGGGCGCAAGCGGCGGCCACGGGCGCACTTCGCGGCCGCGGCGCGGGCCAAGCGCGCGCGCGGCGGGCGGCAGCTCGAGGCCGGCATGCGCGGCATCCTCATCACCTGCAACATGAACGAGCGCAAGTGCGTGGGCGAGGCCTACAGCCTGCTCGGCGAGTACGGCGACCTGCTCTACGGGCCCGAGCAGGTAACGGCCCCTCGCGCCGCTTCGGCGAGCACCGCAGCGGCCGCCCCCGCGCTCCCTCCCGCCGCGGGGCCCCTTCTCTGGCGCTTACCCGGGTCGTGTCTTGCGCAGTTTTCAGACCCCGAGGATCGGCTGTCGGGAAGCGAACGGGACGAGGATGAGGAGGACGACGTGGAGGCAGCGCTGAGGAAGGAGGTGGGCCAGATCCGCGCCTCCACGGAGCACAAGCTGCGGCGGTTCCAGTCGGTGGAGAGCGGTGCCAACAACGTCGTCTTCATCCGGACGCAGGGAATCGGTGCGGACGCGGCGCCGCGGGATGAGCCGGCGCCACAGCCTCGGCCACGCTCAGCCACAGAGCACGGCCCCCGGGGAGCGAGCTCATACCCAGCCATTACAGGGTTTCTCCTTCGCTTTCGCTTCCCCATCAAACTTCGTCATTACACGGGTCCCTACAGGTGGTACTGGCATGACTTTAGCAAAACCTGGTTTGGGTAAAGCAAAACTCTTTTCGGAAAAGGAGTCATGCTGACGGCAGCACAGCCAAGCATGTTTTCCCAGCTTAGTATGTAAGGGGGAGGAGGGCAGAAAGTGCCTCTAATTTGTTTCTCACACCTTGCTATTTTTCTTGTAGAACCTGAGAACCTGGTGCACCATATATTAAAGGATATGCATACCACCAAAAAGAAGAAAACGAGAGTCATTCTGCGCATGTTACCCATTTCTGGAACTTGCAAAGCCTTTATGGAGGATATGAAAAAATACACGGAAACGTTTTTTGAGCCTTGGTTTAAAGCCCCTAATAAGGGTACTTTTCAGATTGTTTACAAAGCTCGAAATAACAGTCATATGAGTAGGGAAGAAGTAATTAAGGAAYTGGCAGGTACGTATATATTTCACATAGAATCAAAACAAGCATATAACCTGCCACATAGTGTATGCAGAACAATTATTCCAGCAGAGTTGGCTTAATGGGCCTTTGTTGCTAAAACAACAAAATAAAAAGCTTTTCCCTCTAAGATTGTGACTATGAATTCCTTAAATACTGTATTGAAATAACAGTTTGAATAAGTATCTTGAATAAGTAAAAGTCTTGAATAAGCGACTCATGAAATATCTCTAGCTTAATTAACTATCTCTTTTTTCATAGGTGCAATTGAACAGATTTTGAGTCACCAGTATTTTCTAAGAGTAGTGTTCTGTTGTGCTATTTTAAGCAATTACAGAAACTATATTTTAAGCAATTACAATAACCAGTAATTGGTTACAACCAAGGGAGATATTGCTTCCCCTCTCTAACCCTTTCTTCTTTCATTAAGGTATGCTAAAGCTATTTTTCCTTCTTTTAAACTATTTCTTGTTTTATAGGAATTGTGGGTGGCCTCAATCCAGAAAATAAAGTGGATCTTAATAACCCACAGTATACTATTGTGGTGGAAATAATAAAAAACGTCTGTTGCTTGAGTGTGGTGAAAGACTATGTTCTGTTCAGAAAATACAATCTACAGGAGGTGGTGAAGAGCAACAAAGAAGATGCACAGCAAAAGCCATCCAGTGTGACTGAAGAAAAAGACTCAAAGGTAGAAAAAACAGAGGTGGAAGAGGAGAACTCAAAAGAAGTAACACCACAAGAGAACAAGAATGAAGGTGAACTAGGAACCAAGCCTAAGGAGAATGATATACTTACAGTGTAAAAGATACGGTAGAAGGGAAAGATGAACACAAAGGAAATGTATTAAAAATGCCCTAGAGTTCTGGAAGGGCTTTGTAAAGAGGAGAGTGGGTTTTCATTTGGAGTCTTGTTTTTTAAATCCACATGTATAACAATTTTAATGCTCAGTATATCTGCAGGTGGAGCTGATGTTATTGCAGACATAACTGCTTAAAAGAGAAAGGTGAAACTGGCTGTCATTCTTCTGCAGCTCTGTTCTGCATTGCCTTTACCTAACATGGAAAGAATATGTGTGCATCCATACGCACATGTGGCCAGCCTGACATACACTGACTCTCCCTTATTGTATCTGACAACTGCAGAAATCAAAAGACGTGGCAGAGTCAGCCCTAACAGCATTTAGGGACAGAAGTGAGAAGTCTGGAAAAGGCAGTTTGCAAGAGGATTTTTAGGGAAATGAGTGATATCTCAGTCTGGGTTACTGTAGAACTCTCAGTTCTGCGTATTTTGTATGTAAACAGAAYGGGATAAAACTCCTGATCCTTTCCTAAATGATGAGGGGATATATACACACATATGGAGATCTTTTTACAAGAATATTCTGAGTCTTTAACATATATGGGAAGAACTGCTATGATTAAAATACTTGAATATACTTTTGCAAGAATGTACAATAACAGAACTGGCTGTTCTAGAACAGTAGAAATACAATGCAGGTGTTACAAAGAATTTTAGCAAAAACTACACTTGTGTTTACCATAGCTGTGTATGTTTACCATAGCTGTGTACAGCAGTTACTGGCACACAGCAAATGCTCTAGGTAATTGCTAAACAGAATCCTTTTGAGTAGTTTCATGCAAATAGTTGTTTGCTGCTCTTTCCAAAGATATAACTACAAGGAGTAAAGGGTAGGAACAGTTTTTTTGTTCTTATTTTTTTCCTGAGGTCTCAAAACTTGAATTTAAATATTGCAAGTTTCTTATGGAAGAAGCTTTCTGTTGCACCATTTTAGATGGAGTGGGAGCAGGGGTAACCTTTGGTCATAGTTTTAGCTTTATAATGCTCATTTTGTTTCACACTGAAAATAATGTCTATCAGTGCATGTTTCCATTGTCAGCTGCTTTTTGGATATCCCAGTGAATAATAATAATAATAAAAAAATGAATACAGCATAGCTATAATCTGCTTTCCAATACAGTTTGGAGTATGCTCTCTACACAACTGCTAGTTTCAGTATTTCATTTCTAGTATAAAAGCCTGGTCAATGGAAAAAGGAAAAATGCTTGTCTTGCAGAACACAAAGTGTTATATGTCTTGGTTTAAAGAAAAGGATGTGTTTAAGCCTCTCAGCAGTGTTTCTTTTATAAGTTTCCTCTTTTCTCACAATTGTTTTAGAAGCTGGAAAATTAAGAGGGCTTTTTTTTCTAGGCCTGTCCCTTCCTCTCCATTTATTAAAACTCTGTTTTCTTMCCCAATTAGTGTTTTCTTTAAACATTAAACCTTTTGTGCATGGACTTAAACCAGTACTGTCTCAGTCACACCTTGGAAAGAATCATGAGAGACCAAACACAAAGACTAACTGTGAATGTTTATTGGTGGGGGATGCTGATAACCTGGATTAAAGATGCATGGATGGTTCGGGGGTTTCTTTTCTACTACCATGAGCTCTCCTGTATGCAAGATCTACAGCTCTTCAGAAGAAACTGCTGAATAACTGCCATCTATTTGTGAAGGTTATGTCTGACAGTTAGAGGCTGCCCCTGCTATAATCTTAAAGATGTCCATATTCTTCTACTTATTTTTTCATAACTCATCTTAGTAAATATTCATTGTAAATACATTCATTCCTAGAAATTTTAAGGCTTTTAAGATGCATACAAGTAAGGTACTTAATTTGGATGCATGCCAGAACTATAGCCTACTCTGGGAAATTTATTACCTCCTATCATGATTTTCTTGTTAAATGTAATAGGCCTTGTGTGAATCAAAGTATCTGGCCTCCAAGTGTTAGGTGGCTAGAAGATGCTCGCCCCACTCCTTCTTCCTCAGTTCATTCCGTCTGATTTTTCCAGTGGTTGTCTTTGGCAGCTGCTCAACAAATTCAATCTGAGGCAAAAGAGGAAAAAAGTAAAATGATTAGATCTGATTTATAAAATTCTGATTCAGAACAGCAGCTGTCTCCACATTATTTGGTTTAGATAAGAATATAGTGACTGGGGAAACACTACATTATTTGAAAACAGACACGAGGTGTTATTTTCCAATCTATCATTGAAAGTAATTTTGTCACATTTATTGCTAAGTACAGACTTAGCTTTTTGCTCTAAGATCTTACACTACGAGATGAGTTTAATCTTTTTACTCATAATCTTTCCACATTTACTTGCCTTTCTGGGGTACTTGTATGGAGCAGTGACTTTCTTAACATGATCTTGCAATTCACACGTCAAATTCTTTGGATCTTGTGACTTACCAGAAGGAGACAAAACCACAAAAGCTTTTACCACCTATGAAGGGAAAATAATTAAGAATTATAGTATTAATTAAATTAGAGCAAGCCAGCAAATATGGCATTTAATTGAGAATAAATGAGTATGGCCTGCAATACAGGCCTGCTGTTTCAGACCCGTGCTGTAAGCAAATCTAAAATTAGGACTAAAGAATGTTTCTACCTTACATTAATCCGGATCCTAAGTAGCACATGATAAAGTTTCAAAATCTGCTTCCGAATTTATAAGAGTTCTGTAAAGGACTATTTTTCAGTTTTTAGACTCTAGGGCTTTTTCTGTACAACCGTATTGCTAAGGAATATAATTCTCCAGGTAGTGGATGAAATGGTACTTCAGTTCTGACCAGAGTCATCTTTATATACAGTAGCCTGTTTTTTAGGAACCTAATGATCATATGAGTCTATAAATAAACACGGAATCTAGGGCGCAGAGATTTTCCATTCCTGTTGCTGTTGATAAAGTGGTGGAACTATTTGGACAGCACCATGAAGAGTCTTGGGAATTCTGCGGAAGCTGAGTGTAGCCTCTGTGACACACCTTACCTTATGAACAGGAAAGGGACCATTAATTACCTCTCCTCTGACAGGATCAGGGCTGCTGACAACAGCTGACTCTGCAACAGCTGGGTGCTCTATCAGGGCATTCTCTATTTCAAATGGTCCGATACGATACCTAGGAGAGGGAAATCAAATGCTTACTAGGGGAAAGGTATACAGGTATTAGACACTTCCTGACATTTTACCCAAAATCTACAAACCCTGAGGAGATGATGACATCATCAGACCTCCCTGTAAACCATATATATTCATCCTTATCCTTGCTCCCTCTGTCTCCAGTGACATAGAAGTTTCCACGGATTGTCGAAGCCGTTTTCACTGGATCATCCTGTTGACAAAGCAACAATTAAACATTCCAAATATTGAGAAGCTTTAAGCTTAGAGATGAACTTTGCCACTTTGGCCACTATCCATATTATCTTTCATTGCACTTTTCTTGTCTAAAAAGTGTAAGAGGTTGTGTCTGKTTTTTTTGCAGAGAGGATAATGCATCACATAGGCATATACAGAACTGAAGGTCAAACAGATCTGCAGAAGAATATGGGAGAGAATGGAAGTTTCACATCAAATAGTCCTTGCTCAGTCCAAAACAAATACCTTATTTCTATAAAACTATGCATATCTTACATTCCAACTAAGATACAATGTAGGGGCACGGTGATAATCAGAAGTCACTATTAATTTTTTATCTAGCCCTGATTCAGCTGCTTTTCTCCTTGGGGCATTTATCACTGTGCCCTAGCTGAGTCACCAAAGTTGATGATGTTCAGATCTGAGCAAAGCAGTTCTGATTCTTATCAGCCAATCCTTGTTGTACACTTTTCTGTCTAGAAAGGGATAAACTTTGAAAGGAACAAATACAGATACTCCCTATTTGGGGTTGGTATTTGGGTATTTGTCCTTATTTGGGGTGCATTTCAAGAAGCTCCTCTTGCCTTGTGAGCTGTCTCTAATTGTGAAGAGGACAAGCAGACCAGTGTACCACAAAAGGAGGAAGAGCAAGCAGTGTAGGAGCTGCACCTTGGAAATATGCTAGGGACAAGCACTCTTGTAGTGAAGCTTCAGCTTCTGGTGTTATAGGAGTCAAGATGTCACAAAGTCTCTAAACCAAAAAGAGCCACAGTTTGTTTGTGCTGCACCTCCTACTGTTGATATAAATACACTTCACCCTGCAGACCTACAGCAGCTTTCTGCAAATATTCTGTTGACTTACCAAGTAGCGACTGAAAAAAGTAAAAGGCCGCTTGGCATTGATTTTGATGGCAATGTCTCCTTCTTTCTCAGAAGGCAGAACGCTGCCATTTTCATCTAAAATCTGCAATAAGAAAGACACATGAGTGATTACAGTATCCCACTGTAAGAGAGGCAGGTTCTAAACACCAACAAAACAATGAATCAGACAATGAAGTTTGACTCACAGCCCTAAATGTGACTGTAAAGTACAGAAAGTTGTACTGTATTTATTTCCTGTGTTTTACTTTCAAGAAATCAACAAACAACAGAAAATGAGACCAGCATACCTGAACATCATAGGGGGGAGCTGCCTTTCCCATGGAACCTGGCTTAATTTTCATTCCTTTCATATTTGCACATATAATTCCCTGTTGCAAAAGAGAAACAATCAGCTCAGGTAATTTTTCCTTATTGTTGCTGAGGCTGTTCCTGTTCTTATCCTATGCTCACTGTTGAGCTTGCTTCAGATCTAAAGCTTCTAACTGTATGAGCCAAAAAGTTTATGGACTTCACTGAGAAATTTGGGCAAAAGAAAAATCAAGATGTTTCAAAGCTAAAGTCTTAATAGCCAAACCAATTGCTTACAAAAACCAACTTGCTTACAAAAAACAATCTGTAAGCAAAATGACAGACCCTCTTGCAGGCAATTGCCATAAACTCTAACATGACTTTTTTTCCCAGTGTGCATATAGTTGTATATATAGTTATAAATTTACCAAAGACAATGTTGTATACAGGTACCTTGAGAATTTTAAGTGACATTTGAATTGCAACACTTTACAAATGAAGGTGAACGTACRACTTCTGTCTGGCCGTAGCCTTCATAGATATCCAGTCCTGTATGCTTTTTCCATTGCACCATCACTTCTGGGTTGAGCGGTTCTCCTGAGCTCATGCAGTGCTTCAGTGCCTTAAATGTGTAACTTCATAGACAAAGGATATTGCTGAGTATCAGAGAACAGCCAGGGACAAACGGTACTCTCCCTGGCTCCCATATACTGAACACTGTGACTTCAGGGCACATCAGACTYCCTTAACGTAAGGGTTAAGGCTGACAGAAATCCTAGAGCTCTGGTTGGAGCGGGGCTAGAAAGGCTGCACAGACACACAGACTGACAGCAGTGCAGCCATGTGTGCAGCTTCCAGGACTGAACATGGTCCTCTGCACTTACGGTGTGTGACGCCTCAAATTTTGTCTTAATCTGTCACCTCTCTGCAATGCTAAGGAAAAGGCTGGGCCTCCAGACAGCAATCAGTGTTCAGCACATTTCTCCTACCACTCTGATTTTACATGGCTATATGGGCTACAGAAAGCACTGCTAGAGAATGGATAGCAGCTTGCACAGACACAGTGACAGTCGCACGGCTGGCAGGAGGGAGGTACCTGCTGAGGTCATGCTGTACCAACATGCGGTAGGCGGTTGGGGCGCTGCACAGTGTTGTCACTGGATATTTGCACAAGGTCTGACAAATTAACAAGAAAATAGAGGTAAAACAACGTCATTCTGCAGGGGTGGAAAAGACATTGCTGCTAACTATTAATGTCTATTCTGTATTAGGACATAAAGTATACTGCACTGCTCTCAGCTGTCCTGACACGGCCTGACACACAGTACCGCACCCGGAGTTGATCACCAGGAGTGACGGTCAAGAGCGATGCTATATTAAAAGGGGTATGTTTTGGATGTGTAAATATATATCCTCCTTTGTCTGGAACTGATCACAGAGGACGTGAGGGCCTTGCTAGCAAAACAAAGATCTCAGCAGAGCCTCTGTGTTCTAACATGTCTTCATTTCTCATCCACAACACTAGCAGATGATTCACCATCACCCATGTGCAGTGACTGAGCCCCACTTTATTTTAACCTTGCTTTTGTCTTAAATGACATTTTCCCAGCAACAGTCACAGGCCAGGCAAAGAAAAGCAGGGGGAAGGCCTCTCATCTAGCTGTCTTCACTCCAGCCACACCACGAATCAGTGCAGCTCTACTGTCCACTGCACTTTGCGCTGAGATGTGAAACTACACACATGCAAGTGCTTGCATGGCCAAGAAATTTATACAAAAATGAGCTAGCAGCACTATTTAAAAAAATATTTAAAAAGTGGAACTGAGGGTAAAAATTCCCAGACAATCCCTATTTTATGTTAGGAACATAAACTTTTCCACATAATGTACTTTGAGCCATTTAATAATAGCACTCTCTGTTCTGAATGTCATAAGATTAAATCTGACGTTAGCTTGAGAAGCTTGAACATAACTTCTTTTAGGGACAAAAAAATCTCACTCATTCAGTGTTTGCAGTACTAACTTGCATTTCTTAAGTCATAGAAACTGACTTAAAATAATAATTCATATCTAATTCAGCTTATTTATTATTTAATACTGAAATACAGAGGGGCAGACATTCAAATAATTCTGCTAATTCCCATCAATTGGAAGGTGCCATGCATATCCTATGCCCCCAAAAGCCATGCTGCAAAATCTACTGTATTCTTATTCACAATGCAATCCTAACCCTGTGCTATCCTAAAAATGCAAATCCCACAAACTCAAGAGACAACATGAAACCATATGACAATGGAAAACAATATGAAATATGAGTAAGTGCTCACTGTTAGCATGGTGTTCTTACATTTAAGATTGTTCTTGGATCAAACTGTGGCAAGGCATGTATAAAAACACATGCACCCTGGGACCATGGACTAAAAACACCTCCAATAGCTGCCTTTGCCCAAGCAGTGTCTGACATGTTCCACAGGATGTCTGACGGAGTTGCATTCATCCAGTATCTGTTTAAGACAAAGGTGATTAATAAGAGGAAGTCTGCAAGCAGAGATTTTAAAACTTTTTTTTTTCTGACCTGGTGAACTGACTTGATACAAAACTCCAGAGCTCAAACAAATACTTCTTGCTTATCCTTTATATTGATGGCAAAGATAAAGAAAAGCAAATGATACTCATTGAAATATGCTATTTAGCCTGGATTTAGATAGGTAAGCTTTCATTTCAAAAATGGTGTCATATACCATATCAAACAAGATCCTTGTTTCCCGGCTACAATTCAGCTGAGGATACTAGAAGAAATTATATGTTACTACCATGGGAGGCTTGTCATCTATCAGAGTTGCATCATGTACCAAAACCTGTTTGTTTGCTTCACATTTAAGAGCTGCAGAGGCATAACGGAGCTAAATGCTCTACCTTCCACAAACAAAAAGTCCCAAACCCAAGCTTCCGTAGGAGTGTTCAGCCATTTTGGGGGCACCGGTGGTGCCACTGGTAAAATAGATCATCATTGGGTCCTGGCTTCTCGTTTTCACGCAGTCATGGTCATCAGAGGCAGATCTTAAAAATAAGAAAGTTACATGAAACAGTACACAGCAGTACAGCAGTACACAGCTGCTGTACAGGCAATGCCAGCTAACAGCAGCTAATTGCAGTTGAGATGATGGAGCTAAGGAGGAAGGCACTCACTTTAACAAATCATTAAAGTTCAGCCACTTGGCCCTGCTGCTCTCAGATACAATCAGCTTCGTTTTCAGAGACGGGCATTTGGATGCAACTGAGTCCACTGCAGGAACAAGTGCATCCGTGGTAATAATGCACTTAGCCTTGGAAGCCAGCAATCTATAGCAAATGTCTTTTGCTGTCAGTTGTGTTGTCCCTGGGATGAAGATAACACCTAAAAGTGCAGTAAAATTGAAAATATATTAAACATTTTTCACTTTCACTCCTGATCACTTCACAGCTTCTCCTACCTATCGAATGCCAGCACCATTCAACCCAGAAATGAGGTGGGGGAAAAGTGAGTCATACACCCCTGAGCAGATGGACTCTGCTTCTATGTGAATACAGATATGTAGGTGGGAAGCACAAAATCACTTCTCTTTCTATAAGATCCTTTGCCCCAAGCACAATGGAAATATAAAATACTTCTTTGAGGCTCTAAACTTTCTAGCAGCTTTAACTTAAGTCCATCTGAAGTTAATTCAATTTGATTTATAAATCCACACAAGCTGCAGAAAGAGAAGGAAAAGCAATGAAGGTAATTTAATAAGTCATAAGACACTATCCCTGTCAGTACCTTTAGTTGTCAAAAGTTCAAGCTACAAAGTCAAACACGAAATGTAATTGTATATGAACTGTTAACCAGCTTTTGACACAAGCATTATACACATGGCTAGGAATGACAAATTCACCTGTTCGCATGCAAGCCACATTCAGCAGCCACCACTCYGGGATTCGGGGCAGAATCACTATAACCCGGTCTCCTCTTTGGAGCTCACAGGGGCCAGAAAGCACGTTGGCTGCTTTTCGGGCCAGGAAGCCCAGCTCTTCGAAGCTCCACTTCACTTCACTTCCTTTTCCATTTATCCACCACAGGGCTGGGTTCGATGATCCYGTTTGTTCCTGCACACAACACAAGAGTAAGTGACATACTGGTTACTCCAGAGGCTTCTGTAGTTCCTTGCAGATTTTCTGTGATACTCTAGACTGTGCAATTTGGCAACAAGTTCTACAGCTTTTATTTAGCTTTTGTTTAAAAGAGCCCTTTTAAAAGGCACCTATCTAATTCAGTGCATATATCTACCTGATTGCAATGGCAATTCCACTCAAAAACTATTTAGAGGCTTTTTCAAATCCAGCACCACACACACTGACGAAGCAGTCATTAAGGGACAGACAAAACACTGTATCCTCTCTGATGAAAAAGCAATTTGCCTTTCCTTTTTCTACAGCGTAAGATTATGCTACAGTGGAAATAAGGGAAGAATCCAACTGCAGCCAATGAGTTTTATGCTTGACTTCAGGAAGGCCGAAGTTTCACTTAAAGTACTGAAATCACATAAATGAAATCATAAATACAACCTTTTCTATTCGAGACCACCTGTCGAGGACATCACTTGCAAAATTAAAGTATTCAGGTACTTCCTTTTCACAGCGATTGATGGCTTCATAATCTGAGAAATTCAAAGATGCAAAAGCCCTGTGATGCTGGTGGAATAACCTGCAGAGTGTCTGGATGCTCCAAGGGGACCTCAGCACTTGAAAGTCAAGGAAAATCTTCATGGCACAAAAGCAGATATAGAGGAGCTTTTTGTTTTGAAAACCATCAGAGTCTTTTGATTATTCTCTTCCTACAAGAGACAGAAAAATCAAAATAGTAGTATAATGTATGAATGCCATAGTGAGCTGTCAGTTACAAATGGAAAAGATATACGCAGAGCAGAAAGTCTTTCTGTTTATGACATTTTATCCTAGCCCTTATGGGTAAGTTAGAGCCCCAGTAACCCTTTCAAGGGGACAAACAAAACAAACCAAMCAAACAAAAAAAACCCCAGGTTGTCTTTACCTGGAAATGTTACATCTATTCATACGAGACTTCCTTTAACTCTACCCAACGTATCTTGCAATGTCCTCTTTGCAGCATCCCTGTCCTCTCCACGTTCACTCTAGCTTTCTGAACAGCCGTAACTCTTCATTTGTATTGCAAGTCATGTTCCGTGGTGGGGATTATTTCCTCCTGAGAACGTAGCTCTTGTTTCTCCAATTACCTCCTGAAGAAAGGTAAGAGAAGATAAAAATAATGTGTGCATTTCTGGTTCATTGCCTTTGGAGAATGGATAATCCACCATACTTTAATCTATAACCTAGTACACAGCCACAAACATCTTTGGAAAACACAACCAAATGGAGATTTGTTTTCAGATCTTGGAGTTAAATGTAGTAGGAGAACTGTCATGAACATGTGACAGAAGTTTCCGCATAGAAAACTCATGCAGATCAGAAGTGATGAGGAGGACAACGTGAAGGAGGAGGACAAGGAAAACTCAAACTGTAGAGATACTGCTACAAAACATGGTGACAAATAAGGCATGAAAGACTAAATTTATTCTCTGGAAGGCAGCAACATAATACACAAACTACAGCTATTCAATTACAAGAGATTTGGTTTAGGCAATGAGTCCAGCAAGGGGAAGATAGGATCAAGATAAATAAAATCTAACTAGCAATGCACATATAGAGTATATATCCCGGAGACCATAAACAATTCTGTATAGAGGCAATAAACTCTATACAACTAAGGCTCAGAGGCAGGAAACATTGGAGGTGAAGCTGGAAACAAGCACAGGCAGCAGCTGATGAGGAATCACAATTGGGTCACCAGCGCCCACATGTGGGAGCTCTGCAGGCAGCTCAGCACAGCAGCGTATGCCCATCCTCCAGGAAGATCACTGAATTGCTGTCTGTTAGGGAAATCTGATAGCTCTGAAATCATTTTTGCACATGAACTGTAAGCTCTGAAATGATTTGAAGTAAACTTTTTTTTTTTTTTTTTAAAAAGGACACAGAGCAGATGGCCAGTAGTGACACTATCAACAGATGTTAAGGCTGTGTGAGACAAGAATCACCTAATTTTCTGATTTGACTGGGATATTTTACCGGGTCTCCTTCTTCTCTTTCCATTTTTCAAGTAGGATGTTTAGTAGGTTAACCAAATCTTAAGATATCCAGAAGCCCACGGACTCAATCAGAGAAATTAAGATGGACAGCAGAATGCCAATAACATAAAATTCCCAGTGAAATCCTGGGGCCAAACACAGTGCATACTCAGGTCTTCACATTTACAGTTCAGAAACAGATATGGTGAAGCTCAGAGGAAGCAAGTTTCAAGCAGGCAGCTCCATGCAGGAATGTGTGGGTTGGGGTTTGAGGCAGAAGGCTGAGGAACTTTATGCCTTAGAGCAAGGAAGGGATCTTCCATCTTCACCTCCCGCGTTAGCAACGACTTTTCCTATTCCTCACTTTGCCTTGGTTGACAAGTGGCCTTTGAGCTGTATCACGCAAACCAACACATGTCCTGAACACACTGTGTTCCTAACACACGAACATACATGCACAATCCACTGACAGCACTAAGCTATCAACCCACTTTGCAGACACTTGGATCAACAAACAGCTTGCTCACAAGTTTGCATGACTGCCAAATCCTTGCCCTGGCCCTTTTCCTAAGGCAAAATGGAAAATTCGTAAGAACATTTAGATGTTTCCAGTGACCACCACCAGCTGCCTGCATTGCGGGAGTGTGTTTTGAGACGCACAACGTTGCTGCTACTGTTTGGAAATGCCATTAATCATCATTCAGTGCAGTAATGATGGGCAACGCACACACACACACGGCAGACGAATTCACCCTCAAAGTCCCAGAACGAGCAAATACAAAACATGACAACTCCCAAAAACAGTGCTGCTGGACAGCCTGTACTACAGCAACCTGTAGTACAGAAAACAACAATAAAAAACAGCTGACCAATGATTTTCCTGGTTTCTCATTTGCTCATTAAAACATAACTACCTGCTCCCTGAAAGCAGGATTCAGAGCAGCTGCTGATGTGAATATACTAGTGAAGCATCCGGGGGTGATAGTCCAATACAACACTTTGGACTGAAGAAGCCTAAACACTTCTCTGGGGGACAAATCTCCAAGGGGTTGATTAACAAATCCTCCCACCTTTCAGGCACTATTGTTTCGTCCTTAAAAAACACAATATTCTCAGCATGCAAATATGTCAGGGAGTGGTAATTTCTCATTTGAGGCCTGATTCTGCTCCTAAAGAATCAATTTAAAATTTCCCCCAGTTTCAGCAGTGCAAGATCCATTCGGATTRATGCAATCTACATGGACGCAGTATTTTGTTTTCTCTCTTTTTTCTCTCTACCCCAGGCTATTATGTGCTTAGTAGCTGGAAAGCAAAGCAATATCCCTTTCAGAGCTTAAGGGTATTAAAGAGGCAATATCCACCTGCACAACCTCTCTGGGGACCTGTGCTTGTTTGTCAGTTAATAACGCAATTAGTTGTCCGGAAAGGTCATCAACAACTCTACTATAAAGCGTGTTTGCTATTTTCCCAAGCTCTTGATACAACAGCAGATGTGCTCAAAGGTGCCACACAACAGGTCTGCAGCAGAATCAGGAAATTCTGTGCTTAAATAATCCTGCCTTTTTTTTTCCCCAGTTCTCATGGCTTTTGGGAAGCCTAAGGAATACACAGGCTGTGCTGTAGTTGGAGGGTGAGTTGTGAGCAATATGGTGGGGTAACAAGAAATGTGAGATGAGATCTAACAGGAATGAGCTAAACCTCTCCCCGCTGCACCTGCACCCAGGTAACTGTGCTTCACTGTTATGGAAATATCTCACAAACTGAACTGATCACTCAGCCCAGGAAATCCTTGATCAGATTTAATCCCAAAATTATACGTGACCTGATACTGTCTAAACCTAATGTGGAATTCAGATTACTAAAACCAATTAAAGAACATTCTCACTAAATAATATTTGACACTTATAGTTGTCATAAAATCTATTGTGCCTTTCAGCAAGAAATTACAATGTAAACATGAAAATAAATGCAAAAGCTAAAAGCAAGTCTGATTCCTTATTTTTCTAATCACTATTTTAAATACAATCTCTCTTGTAAATGCTTAAAATTATACGGAATAGATTGCTTTAGAAACACTCCAAAGCAACAACAACAACAAAAAATTGGCATCCTCAACTCCTGTCCAGCAGGCTTTCCAGCGCCTTTTGAGATTGATTAATAGAGGATATGATGCCAGAAGGCAGAAAACCAACCCAGAATGAGGATGTTCTGACTGGGAGCTCAGCAGCAAAGCTAAGCTCTTCCCCACTCCTTGTTTCTTTATTTCTTCCTTTGGATTTTCCCAGATCCTTTTTGAAAGTTGTTGAACAAATTCAACCTAGTTTGTAAAGAGGAATGATAATAGCACAACTTAATACTACTTGATTCTAATCTTTTTGTTTTTGGTGACAAACCAACTTTTTCAAAAAGTATGAGCTCTTCTGAGGATGAACCTGGCAAGCAGTACCAGTGCTCAACAAAAAGGGTAAGTTACTTTTTAGGGAAACAGAGCTTGCCAGTTTGAATTACTTCGAAGTAATTCAAGTAATTCTTCAAATCAGTGGTGTAAGATGACCATGCACCACTAGATCTGAGCACAATATGGTTTTCAGAGGCAGCCAGAGAGGGTCTGTAGCTTGAAATMCTGCCAAAGGAGGGAGTGCTCAGACTGCTTCCCACACACCCAATGGAAATCAGTTGATTCTTTTTCTGTTCTTTCTTTTTATTTATTTATTTTTTTAGGATGTTGGTCAGGTTGTTTTTAAGATTTTACATCGTTATAAAACTGGACTAACATCTTGATCAGTCTGCCTGACCTTATTTTTAAATTGAAAATGCTGCGACTGTAGAAGAAAATAAACATTCTGGGCCAAATGTTCCCTGGTGTAAAGGAGTGATTTACACCATCAGAACAGGTCCACGGGCAAAATCCAGCCAAATCTGTTTAAAACCCAACATAGACTAGTACCAAAAAACAACTAGAATCTCTTCTCGCGCATATATTTCAGATTGCTCTTAACCCAATTACTTCCAAAGGTCATAATTAGATTATGTTAAGAAATCCTTATTACTCACGCAGAATAAATGGATTATATGAACAATCTGATTACTTCACTTCAGACAAAGTTAAGTGGATTACCTGGCCGGAAAGTATTTACTCATATTCAGAATCTGAATGTGCTTAAAAAGACTCTGATTCTGAAACTGTGTCCAGATTACATTTTTTGACATATTTTTATAATTGCTGTTAAAAATCTAGCTCAATTTATAACTATTCCCTGCAAAAATGGGATTATATTTAAAATCTCCAGCATTAAAAACCAGTGAGATGACAGGAAAAAAAATGGAGACAAAATTTTACTATTCCAAAATATAATCTCATTGTATTTCTAATCTGATTATTACGTTTGATTAGCGCTGTTCTAATTTTAAGGTGCATTGCCAGGAACTACTTGTATTTTTAGAATTCAGGGGTACTTGCCTTTACTTGCTGTAACTTTTTTTCCATGGTTTTGTAGTTGAAAGATTATTTTTTGCAGGATTGTGCGTTCTAAGTTCAGCAGACAGAACAATACAAGCGTTTACCATCTAGAAAAGATCTTGAGTTAGGCAACATTCAGCAATCACTAACTTGATAAATAATGTTCAACAAAAAAATAAGATGAATAATATAATTTTCTACAATAAATTTGCTTTCAAGACATTGGGAATGTAAACTCGTTCCCATCCAGATGCTGGGTCACTTTTTTATTTATTTTTTATTGCCTGTTGAGCTCCACAAAGGGGCCTTAAAATCCCCCATGGGGAGCACAGTGGAATGCCCAGCACCCAGGAGCTCTTCACTAGTGTCTGAGCAGACACTCCATGTCCTTTCAGGATTCAATGGGTATTTGGGAAGAGAGGGGACTTAGGCAGGCCGCACTTGCTTCATGACCTTCATTAGAATAACAGCTAGGGGAGAATGTTTCAAGGTATTGGATCTCACTGGGATTCACAAAAGCCACTGGCAGATTTTCAAAGTGGCCTCGCTGCCCTATTTCTCCCCAGAATCAAAGCAAGTTAGGTGCTTAGTCGCCTTAAATATATTTGAAGATGTATGTCTGCATCTTTAACTTGTTAGTATCAGACAAGGTTTCCCCTACAGGTAGGGTTATTTCATCAGTAGATGTTTTATTCAGCTCCTAAAAGCAATATCCTTATCTCTCCTCTGATGGGTTCTGCTCCTGCTGGGTGGTCTGCGAGGGCTCTACTTCAAAAGGCCCAATGCAAAACCTAGGAGAGGAAACAAGAATCTAGTATTTAGAAGCACAGCTGGGCAAATCACTCTGAAATCTTTGGTTTGGTGGCAAAGCAAAGCGAGCCAGCTGCTTATGAACCTCAATGAAAGGTCTTGCTTTCTTTCTAGTAAAATGAAGAAGTTAAAAGTTTTCAATTGACTTCAGACTGAAATGTTTCATTCAAACCAAAATGAAACAAAGCAGTTTTTTTGGTTAGAAAAAAAGAAAATTTAGAGATTATTTGATTCTTTTCTCAAGTTCAAATGAATACTCTTTAGATACTACTACTACTTTCTTCAGATTTAAAGTCACAGAGAGTTCCAATTCTAAGACAATTCTGATAAAATTCTTATTATAAGTCTATTACCATTTAATATMCAGTCACAGCATTTGAATTTGTATTTTGCAGATAACACAAAATCCTAGACAAATAATATGAACCTTCTGAAAACAAACAGAAAACTGCCCAGAAGATGCAATGACATCAACAGTTTGCTCAACAAACCAGAAGTATCCACCTTCATCCCCAAAATTCCTCTCCCTAGTGACATCAACCGCCTCCTCCATTGAAGGTATTACCTTTCCATTGTAAGGTAGAGCTGCTTTTCCTAATGCACCAGGTTTAATTTGCATCCTTGCAAGAACTGCACATACAACATCCTGTAAAACAGAACTTTTTATGAGAGTTTATGAGGTCTGTGGTTCTATACAAACAGACAATTTCGCAGCTGACTCTCCAGATAATCTTTAGAGAAGWAAGATAATTCATCCAAAAACATGCTCTCTTGTTGTGATTTTAAAGCCAAGCACTTTTCCTCTATTGGAGAAAACCAGAGCAGCTGGGAGAAACCCATGCAATAACATTGACTTAAATCAGTTGGAGAGCTTACTCAGTGAGAAAAACCCTATTTTCATTCTAAATGTTGTTTCAGGTTGAATCAAAGGGGCTTGAAATATTTCTGATTTACATTTACTTTACACTAATTTGTCTCCATTTACTTCTCAGAAACGTTCTCCAATTTACACCGGCACGCGAGCAGCTGCAGAACACTGCTCCTGGCTATGGTGTCATTAGAGTGAGCATTTTAAACTGGAAACAGATATTTCTTGTAGTGAGACTAACACATCCACAAACTTGGATTTATGGCACTGGAGGTTTCTCCTCATCTATATCACTGAAGCGGCTCCAGGGAACAAGACGACAGGATGAGTCTGAATTCAAATTTTGTTCCAGATACTCTAGATACTGCTAAGGAGGCAGCTGTACACTGCCTGTGAGTGACTGCAAATACACTGAAGCAGTCTGGCTGTCCTCGTCAGAGAGATCTAGCTCTGCTCTACTTTTCCATTCTGGCATCTCACCCGGGTGGTTTGACTTCCCTCCACTCATGCAGCGTTGCAGGCTCTTGAATTTCTAAGTTCATTTATGTTAGGAATAAAAAAAAAAAAAAAAGAAACGATTGTGTTAGAATCACCGACAATCATTCCAAAAGGAAAGAATATGGCTTGAATCTAGGGCAGGAAAGTGGAATGGCTAAGATCTGCTAAGTGCTGCAACACCATGCACTAAAGTAAGTGTCCCACACAAGTTTGTGCTGGAAAAAGTAGATAGACTCTAGAGATTAAAAAAGAACAGTTACATTTGCTGTGAACTCACTTAAACTTCTCGTCACGTATGAGGCAGTGAGGCCAACTGTATCATATCCCAGCTTTGACCTATTGTGAGCAAATATCAGACCTGTTCCCCTTGCACACACTTGCTCACACACAATTTGAACACACATTAAGTACACATATGCTGCCCCAAGTGGGCAGACCTTGTTTGACAAAGGGACCTACAGGTCTCAGAGTAAATGAAAACATGAGAGAGAAGCTTGTGAGTTGGTGCTTGAAGATCATTTTCTCTTGGCTTGTAGGACTGTAGAGGAATCTACTAGCAAATAAGCAATTGCTGGAGACTAGAGCTCTGTCATAGACAATGCAAGCCCAGACACTAACAGTGAATTCTGGTCTCCAGCTTAAAGCCAGGACTTGAAGGCCAAAATGGGCAAACTACCTCTTCTCCAATTGATCTTTTCTGTAATGAATTTCCTCCTACACCGAAAGGCGTAATGCCATTCTGTTTAGAACCTGTGTTCATGTTTGTTTTTATAGGCGGACTGGAAACAGATCAAGAGCTACCTTAATTAGTTTAACACCAGTAACCTGAAATGTCTTACAAAYAACTAAAATCAAACTCACCTAATGACTGCTCTCTCTTTTGTTATTACATGTTTTTTTTCAGTGTGGCAAAGGAGAGGAAGTTGTAGATCACATATAAAATGCTCCTGCTCAATGGACTGGCTAAAATAATGCTGCAAAAGTCACAAAAATCACCAGCCAGCAAATCTGCAACACCAACAATAAGTACCAAGTACCAACAATAATGTGGAAATTCATTAAAGATTTCTAGACATAAAACTAAATATTAACTTTCCTACCAGTGCAAGYAGAGCAATTTTATGTGCCAAAACACACAGAGAGTGTACTACATYTACATGCATTGTAAATATTACATGCACATACTGCAACAACAAAATGTGTGTAATAATGCAATATTACAACTGATGGTTAGATGATTTATAACAATATCATGCACAAAGCAATTATTCTTCATATAATACATATGAGTTCAATTATAAACTTGTGGGKTTTTGGACAATTCTGGAGATTAAGAGTGAAATATATAGCAGGACTGAAACTGAAGGATGTGGAATGAATGATTTGGCAAGTTATTTGACTTCGAACTCAGCCTACCCATGCAAAACAACAGATAACTCAAGCACAGTGTAAACCTAGTTCTGGTCAGCTACGCATCAAACCACAACAGGCTGAAGTCCAGAGCAAATTATCCTAATTGACCACAAAGGAATTTTGAAAGTCTCAATCATACCAAAATCTTTAGTAAGACTCTTGTCTTCTGTGTGGTACAGTTTCATCCAGAGCTTTTCTTAGACTTTTAACTTTCCCAACTCTGGAATTAGCTGCTTGATTTTATGCTCTTCAAATTGAGGAAAAAAAAATCCTTAAACATAATTTGACTGCCCAACTGGCTAACTGCAAGGCCAGGGATAGGTCCCAGATGCTGTGAATCCAAGGCCATACACTTTTTGTGTCTGCYGAGTATATAACTATAAAACACTTGACTAAAGCCAAGTAGAAAGACCTAGAAGATGTATAGAGCCCTGGTGATGTTCCAGAGYACATGACTTTTAAAGTCATGTATGCTGAACTGTATACAGAGAAGAGCTTAAGGCTGACACAAGTCACATCTACAGACAAATATGTTCAAGAAACTTGAGGGCAAAGATGACTGATAATTTGATAATCAGTTTTCTAATTAAGTAGTCTATATGCCTAAAAACTGTAGTCTCTGTGTAGTAGTCTCTGTGAAATGCTAAGAAGCATGAAGAAAAACGAAGAGACTATCAAAAAAAGGAGAATGAAGTAAATATTGTATTTATTGACATTCATTTAATTTCAGCAGTCACTAGTACAGACGTTTTCTCCTTGATATAACCAAAGTGTTTAATCTCAACAATTATTTTCTTTTCTCAAAAGGAGCATTCTTCAAATCTCACTCTGATTGCAGCAGACAGAGAACTCCAAGCAGTAAGAAACAGTTGCAAAAGACTCTCTTTCCTGGTCAAAGATGCTGCTGATCTCCAGCTATGTTTTGTTTAATGAGTGGGACTGCTGAAGGCTAGACATTTTTTTTTTATCAGCTAATGAAAATTCACCTCAGAAAATGAAATCTTCTTTCAGTAGACAAAATTTTAAAAAGCCTGAGAAAKAACAGTTAAGAACTAACATATCCTTAAAACATGGCACGCTATTGCATGTGCAACTGTGACAAGCAAGGCCGTGTACAGTACATGTTTCTTCATAAGCCTAAACATTCAAAGAAATATGATCACTCGAAAGAGATTACAGCAGTTCGTTCACTGGTTTCACCACTATCTGAACACAGCAGTCATATCAGAGAAATTTGCATGGTGTYAACTGAAAGAAGTTCTGCTAGTTTCCAAACAATTTTATACCCGTTTCCACTCTTTGTCTCTCAACTCATTCCTCTTGATCTTCCCAGTGACCGTCTTTGGCAGTTGTTGGACAAATTCCACCTACATAAAAAAAAGACAGAAAACAATGTAGCAAATTTTCTATAGAATCAGTTTGAGTTGGTCTTGCAAGATTGGCTCTCAGCACATGTGAAAAACTAGGAGCACTCTGTCAGTAATAACTGCTTGCCTAGCGGATCAAGTCCAAGTCAAATAAAGGCAAAACAATGTGCAGCTTGTGAAACACTTTTTCTGGTTGCCTAGATGGCCAAACATCTGTGTAGCTGCCTCCCTGCTAACTAAACTGGGTCCTGGAGTAGAAGAACGAAGAGTCATGGGATATTAGAGGACAGAGATGAATGGAAAGGGAAGGAAGGATGCTACTGGGACAAAGTTTTTAATGGTCTTTAGTTCTTCTGAATTCTACACAAGTGAACCAAACCTCTGCTAATAGCTCTTTTCTTGTAGTGCCAGAATTTCTGAGAAACAGCATGTGTATGCACCTGTATTCTTTTGATTTATTTACTGTGAGGACCAATGCATAAATTGTTAGACAGATTCAGTYAGGTACTTGCACTAAAGCCCCTTGAGCCACTCAAGTGGCTTCTGCCTGGTTAGAGATGAGGTAAAAGACGGAAAGTTATGATGAATTATGATTTTGACCCTGAAAAAGAACACAGAGATCTAACTAGAAATATATGAAAGTTTTAAACAAATGACTTAATTCTAAATAAAAACACCAATATAAACTAACAATATTGAAGAAACTTTTTCTGCAGTCAGTACTCTACCTGAATCTTGACCAGTGTCTCTTTCAGATCAGTCATAAAAATCAAAATGGTAATTCTCCTGAGTTTTATGTGTGTATGCCCTGTGTGCAAATTTCTACTCACAAGCATTTACCTTTCTGGGATACTTGTATGGAGCAGTAGTTTTCTTGACATGCTCCTGTAATTCACRGGCTAAACTCTCCAGGTCATCACATGTGAAGTCAGAGGACAGGACCACAAATGCTTTCACAATCTACAAGATAAAAGCAAAAAAAAAAGTGATCTGACATCACCGTTTGTAAGAGTTTTTGAGATACACTGTTTACCAGTGATTACTACAGTTCTGAGTCATGACATACAATGGGGAGAACAAACCCTGTATGAAGTGGCTGTGCCCAACTTCACRTACATGAAAGAAAGTTGCAAGTTCAGTCTTCTGRCTCATTTTGCAGCAAGAGATTTTGCTCTATCCTCTCCCAAGACATCTAGAATAAGAGGTTAACAGATGAGTCTGCATAGTTCTCCATGAAGTCTGGGGATATTTTATTTCTCTGACATCCACACTAGGGACAATAGGCCTCCATCATCTCAGAGCTGGAGGATATTGCTAGTCATGAAACATTTAATCCTGACAGAAATGATCRTGCATTAGGCTGCTGCAGGTCCTGTTGAAATACTGGACAGCCCCTCGTACATTTAGGTGAACTCTAACGCTGGATCAGTTATCGTATAACTTTGGTTACTGAGACAGCTAGGAAAGACAATTTTCATGCGTAGGTAAGCACTTAATAACAAGAAAGTCTGATGAGGGAAAAGTGTATGTCACTGTAACGTTCTCCATAGAGCAAACCTTGTGACACTGAGAAGAGCAGGGCATGTAAAGGGGAAAGGTTTTTACTCATCACACCAAGTAGCATCATCCATGGTGACATAGCTGCTTTATACCCATACATTGTTCAGTAAAGCAGGAACTGCCTTATAAAGTTACATATTTAAACAAGCATATTGCTTCTCCAACTGCTGTTCAGCATCATTACCTCTCCCCGGAGGGGATCTGGGCTGCTGACAACAGCTGTTTCTGCTACTGCTGGGTGCTCTATCAAGGCACTCTCTACTTCAAAYGGCCCAATGCGGTACCTAGGTAAGAAGAGAATGATGAAGGACTTGGTTTAATGAAAATGAGTATGAACAAAATTTTTATTGCCCCTCTCCCCATTTTTTTTTCAAAATAACATTACAGAATCTAACAGAAATGTGTTAAAGCAAGAGCATGTCACAACAGTCACGTGACGCAGGACTGCTGGGGCACTGCCTGCTTTTCCATCCTTCCCCTTTCCTTGGCAGCTCCCTGCCTGCGCCTGCATCTTCCTCATACTTGGGGCTGTAGTACTAGCCAATGCCATGTTAARTGTCATGTCATATAAGGGCTTAATTGTGCCAAGCACTATATGTATACAATATGTAAATATACAATATACAATATGTAAACATTTCATTTCAACATGTTCGAAATAAAACAYTTCAAAGTTCTTTAACATAAAAGACCTTGAATTTTAGTTAAAAACCCACACATATATATACAAAACCCCACAAACTAAATTATTATCCCTTCTCTACCACAGAAGTCTTCATTCTCTTTTTAAACAGCTGAGATGTTGAAGGGAAACAGCTGTGCTGGGACACCACTGACATGAGCAGACACGAGCAGATATTCTTAAGTCACAGGCCAGTGCATTCACCACAAGACTATCGTGTCAGAAACTTGTAAGCTTATATAACATSTAAGTTTATATAACAACAGATTTAGAAAAGCAGCATGCAAACTGACCCTGCAGAATTGATGATATCATCGTCTCTTCCAATAAACCAAAAATATCCATCTTCATCTACAGTCCCTCTGTCCCCAGTGAGATAAAAATCCCCACGTTCACTTGCTGCTGTTTTCTCAGGGTTATCCTTGAAGTGATTTACAAATAGGAATTTAAATTTTGAGTATGTTAGCTATGATAAACACAACATTAAATTCATTGGAATTTAATTTTAAATTCAAATATCTTCAATAGCTGTCCTGACACCGCTATATAAGACAATAAAATGTCTTTAAAAAAAGCATTTTGTTKGACTGCTGTCTCTTTAAAATTTTCCAGTTTTCCTACCTGAAAAYAGCTTTTKTTTKMCTCAGTCACACAAATTCTCCTCTTTCTTCTTCTAACTGCCATTAATCCACACAATCAACCTAGTTATGCTTTAGTTTCTTTGATGTCTTGGTTAACCCTCAGCATATATATTTATATAGCATCTCAGATTTTGTTCTTATGGTAYTCCTCAGTGAGATCACGATCACTGGTATGTTAGGGAAAACTTTAAACTTTTTTTCAGAACCAGGTTTTAAACAACTTCCATCTGAATCAGAAAAATGGGTAGAAATAAAGTCTGGATCTACATTTTCCCGCTCTATTCTGAAATTAATCTAAAATTCTCTCTAGATAGATTACTATGGTAGTTTATKAATCAAACACAGGCTAGCAAACCTGAAAACTGGAGAGAAATATAGARCCTTTGTAACCACTATGGAATTGGAGAGATTTTGGGGTGATTGGGTATGGGTGCTGGRGAAGGATAAAATAAACTCCTTACTACATATTTAGAGAAGAAACCAAGTGGTCTTATAGGTTTGATTCTGACAGCAATTTCCCCCTCTTGTCCTGGAGGCAGAATATTAGCATTTTTGTCTATGATCTAGAATAAAAAACAACATTTATTTTACTCTAGGAAAAMCAAAAAACTAACCACTTATGAAAACCACCTAAACAGCAGCTAAACATTAACAAACCTGAACATCGTAAGAGGAAGCTGCTTTTCCCATTGATCCAGGCTTAACCTTCATTCCTTTAGAAACACAGCAGATTATTCCCTGCAAAAAACCACAATCAAAACAAGGTGTTAGCTACAGTAAACTATAATTGCATTGAATTCATTAAATGTATTCTCCAGCATACGTCTGCAGTSAGGAAGTAAGATCCACAGGATTCTGTATGTTTGTGCCAGATGGTACAAATAAGCAGTAAAAGTAACTTTTCCTAAAACACCGATCCACTACATGTACAGAATTCAAGCCTCCTGCCAGCTAGTCTTTCTCCTTAGACATAGGCTATGCCCTCATCGATCACTGTTGCTTAGAATGTACTTAAAAACATCTATGGAAAAATCAGAGTACATCCTCTCCCAACAACCCAAGTTTCTGTGTTTCTGAAAGTTAGTTAGTTTCTTACTTCTGAAAGTAAGAAAAACCATGYAAGGCAGTTTCTTCAGTGATTATCTGTGAAAGAGGTTACTGCAACATTCACGGGAACATGAAGGAAGAAAAGGGCCATGCTCTCAGAAAACAAACATTAAAACACAGCAAAGCAAAAAGAAATTCCAATGATCTAACAGAATATTGATTCTATAAATGTACCGTTTCAGTCTGGCCATATATTTCATGGATGTCCAGTCCTGTCTTGCTTCTCCACTGCTCCATAACTTCTGGGTTGACTGCCTCCCCACCACTGACACAGTGCTTCAGGTTCATAAATTTGTAGCTTAAAAAGGAGTTGAAAATCAAGAGAGGCACTTGAATCTACCATTGGACACAAGGACCTGTTTAGTTTCTGGGTGTCTCCATTAGCAAAACGGCATACAAACACAAACAAATGCTACTGGAGAGCTAGTTACTGGAATAGCTATCCTTCTGGAGTACGGAAAAGAGGGTGTTCATATTACTTTGGCTCTTCATAACGCAAAGACATTAGTCTGGGCTCAACATTATACACACTAGCAGTAACAGTCGAAGAGTTAAGCACAGATGACACCCAAAAAAAGTTTTTGCTGGAGTCAAGTGAGATGTAAGCACACGCTTACAATCAACCACAGGGGGATTTGCTAAGCCAGAGTCCTGACTGATAAACTTTGACAAGAGCCCAAACAAAAAGGTGTGAAAGGGAGGAATGAGCAGTAGCCAGGTCACAGAACGATGCACAACAGCCATATGAAGTTACAAACTGAGAACACCAAGTTCCCCTACACATGATCAAGAAATTCTGTAAAATCCATGCATTTTCTGTGATTCATGAAGAACGGTCTTTTCATGAAAGCTATTTTAAACTAAATTACTGTCCCATATACGGTCAAAGAGCTTGATCTGGGAGATGATTAAAGTATAGTTAAAGTAATTAAATGTTAGTAAATCCTCTCTTGACATACCCGGAGAAATCGTTCTGCACCAGCATGCGAAACAATGTTGGAGCACCAAACAGAGTGTTCACAGGGTATCTACAGAGAGTCTAGTGAGTTGAACAACAAGACAGACACATGAAGTTCAGAAAAAAAAAAATCACCACAAGGAAGTACAGTAAACCAGCAATGTAAGGGGCTTTTTCCATACATTTAGGATGGTGGATGATTCAATCTGTGGGAGGTGGTGTATAAAGATACATGATCCAAAAACCCAGGGATCAAAAAGAGATGTCACTGAAGTTACTATCCAGCCTGTGTCTGCTGTGTTCCATATCATGTCTGAGGGAGTCAAATTCATCCAGTACCTAATAGAGTAAAAAACAAATTAACATTAACATAAAACATTATTAACACAAACATAAAACATATACACACAATCCCAAGGTTTCTAACCAGGGATATGGGCAATGGGCACTCAATAAATTCATGTTATGAGTTTGCTGTTGGGCAAAGGAACACCTATGGCTTACATACCTGCACACACATGCATAAATAAATAACAACAGTCATAATACAGGGTAGAGGAAGGGAAAGAGAGCAGTCTGAATTCCAATGAAAGACTTTTTAATTAGGAATAAAGATAAGGCTGAAGTAGCAGCAGGTGAGGATGCTGGGTTTGCACACCAGGTACTTCACCAAGACTTGCAAGAGCTGCTGAGACACCAAGGCCATCTGTGAAATCAATACTAATTCTGCTTCTTTACAGCTACATGTCACAAAGTGTTCTGTAGCCTAAACAGCATGATACCTCTTGGTGCTTTGCTCTAGACTCTTCCCAGCCGATGGCTGTCCCTTGAACCACTTTAAGGAATGGTCCAGAAACATTCACTGAAAAAAAAGGAAATACAGGGACTGGTCCCATTCCCCTAGAAATCTGCAGCTTCTAATCTGATGTTGGAGGGAACRGGACTGGAAACATACATCAATTATTTCTTATTTAGTACTTTATAATCAGTTCTACTATGCAGCTCACATTAACATGCGTTCAACTAGGCCCAAACCTTTCATACCTTTCACTTAACAGGGGTCTGAAACCAAGACTACCATGGGAATGTTCAGCCATCTTTGGAGAACCTGTGGTTCCACTGGTAAAGAAGATACACATTGGGTCTTGAATGCTTGTTTTGACACAGGAATGGTCATCAGATTGGTTCCTTTAAAATACAGAATGCAATCACCATCTCAATAGTTACTCCACAAAGACTCCAGAGYGCAGCCATGAACTACATGTTGTAGAGCTCCCACCCTAAATGATTTGTACAGACACTTCTGACCAAATTAGACTAAAATAACATTGAGTTATACTTTACTCTCACATAAACTTCCTCTTAGGGAAAACAAACAAATAAACAAAAAAAAAAGCAGGATAGAAACTTCTTGGTATAAGACYGTTATTACTAAGCAACCCTAATGTGGAAACAGCAGCCAGGCAGTTGTGATTAACATTACAAAGACAATGTTGGTATTTGGTGGTTACCTATAATCAATGAATACTGGTAAATGAGCACTTGTTGCAAAACTTGGATTTCTTCACCACAAGCACAGTGTCACTAATGCATACTTACTTGTACAAATCAGTAAAGTTGAGCCATCCCTCCCTGCTACCTTTGGACACAATTAGCTTGTTTTTCAGAAACTGACACTCAGATGCTACTGAGTCCACTGCGGGAGCCAGTGTGTCACTGGTGATGATGCAGGTGGCCTTTGAAGCCTGGAGCCGATATAATATGTCTTTGGCTGTTAATTGGGATATTCCTGGAGTTAAGACAATTCCTGGAAGAGCAACGAGGTTATTTTGGGGTGGCAGTTTTCAAATATGGTCCTTTTTCTAAGAGCATTACCTCAGTTAATTATTCCCAAACTGGCCTCTGAGATCAATTTGCCCTCACATTCCTAGCCAAAGAGTTACAATGGGGTAATGCAGCTGCTCTGTGCTCTCCTGGAGRGAATGAAATGCAGACCTAGCTGATGAACTCCATGGCCTTCTGTCAGCTCCACGCTTGCTGCACAAGACATCTGTCCTTTAGTACCTGGTGCAAATCCATCAGGACTGCCTGCATATTTGGTAGCTAAACCAATTACTAGGCTGTTAATTTACATTGCTTTTTCATCATATAYCATAGATATTCTTGACTGTCTCAACCTACTTGTATTATGAAACACTTCTCCAAAGYTCAGCTATGCTCACTGACCTGTTCGCATGCAAGCCACATTCACCAGCCACCATTCTGGGACCCGTGGCAGGACCACAACAATTCTGTCCCCCTTTTGTATCCCGCATACTTTAGTCAGTGCATTTGCCACTTTCCGAGACAGGAATCCCAGCTCCTCAAAGCTCCACTTGACTTCTTCTCCTTTTCCATCTACCCACCAATAGGCAGGGTTTGATGGTTTCTTTCCAGCCTACAAAACAACATAAGGATTCAAAACAATGAAGCAATTTCTTCAAAGACAAYAACACTATAATGCACAAATATTTGCAGATCATGGAAGATCCAAATATCTCACAACTTAAACATATGCTCTTACTTTTCCTCTGTCCTTCATGGGTGTGAGACTTACTGTGGCTATGGATCAAACTCAGATATTTCCAATAAAAATGCCCTTTTGAGATTCTAGATCTTTACTAGCCCAGTTATCTCTAGACTCAATTCCAGACTTATTTCAGGAACACTAATGCTCCTGTATTGTTAAATATTTCACCAGATATTCTGGACACAGTTATGGAATGCTAATACACAACAGTAGCACAAGTGAAGGACAAAACAACAGGAAGATGCAGTATCACAGGACTCTTTCTAGAATGAGATGTCAAGAAGAGGTGAGCTAAAAGAGGAAGAAGACACTTTACAATAAAGCAGAAAATGAGATGTTATATAACTTTTTAAAGCAAATTGCTTTCAGTAACTGATTTTTTTAATAACAAATTTGAAATGAATTAAAGTATCTCATCTGCACAACAGAGATAATCTACCTTTTCAATCTCAGACCATTTGTCCAGTACGTCACTTGCAAAGTTAAAGTACTTTGGAATTTCTTGTTCACCCCGCCTRACAGACTCATACTGCGAGTATACATCAGAGGCAAGCAACCTTGKGTGTTCATGGAAAACTCTATGGTGAAACTTCAAAGATGACAATGATTTTAGAGTCTGTAATTTAAATAACATCTTCATGGCAACGGAGGATGTATATGTAAACGCTGTACACTATGTAAGGAAAATAGCAGAATTGTTGCTGTGAAATCTGGAACAAAAATAATGAAAAAAAGAAGATAATCATTATCCTGAAATTTTCCATGCAAAGAAAGAAAGATCATCCAGATATGAAATCATTCAATATTAACCGAAGTCACTTAAGCTAAACATGGCAA
This sequence comes from Eudromia elegans, assembly GCA_003342815.1. NCBI lineage: Eukaryota > Metazoa > Chordata > Aves > Tinamiformes > Tinamidae > Eudromia > Eudromia elegans. Next base: position 1,467,678 of record PTEX01000149.1, on the reverse strand, counting down.
AGCTGAGGTTTCTAAACATTCAATTAAATGGAAAGCTCCCCATCCTGCTTTTCCATATTTTGCACTACCAGCTTTTTAAGGACTCAATCCAGTGAACAGATTGGGCATCTTGTTTATAYCTCAGCAGATCCTCCTGTATTCAGGATGTGGTCCCTGGAACTGCTAGTTGTCCACAACTGTCCTTAGCCAAACACAACATCAGATGAGTTTTCTGCATTATAAGGTTACATGTTCTTACATCAAAACACTARTAGCTGATTCTCTATTTCACTTCCGTCTCATGGAGCTGAAGAAGTTTTCAAACTATTACAGTTAAGCTTCTCACTGCTTTAGCTTGATCATTTGCTGATTTAGCCATTTACCACATATATCTCAAGATCCCATACTTCAGTACTTCCACCACAGAGGCTCCCAAATTTCATATACACTTCCACACTTATTCACTGTGCCATCTTCCATCTACACTCACCATACTATTCCCAAATGCTCTAAAGTTCTGTTGCTTTCTTTCTTTCTTTCCAATACTACTTTCATTATCTCTTGCTTTTATTTTATTTTTAAAATTTATTTTCAGCAATCTGCAAGCTTGTTTCATTACTTTGCTGAACCAAGGTKTTAATGCTATTTAGTACCTTCTGGTAAATGTCCATGGACATTACCAAGCACAGAATAAAACCTGGCTCTTCTCCGGACGACCATACAATGAGAGCAGGAGCCGGCACAGTCCTGGAGGCCCCACTATTGACTTTTTTAACCATTAAGCACTAGTAATCAGGATCAGTACAAGGTTGAGTGAGTGGCTGGTGATATACAGGTTCAATTCTTTCCTGTTCTTACAAAGGATGAAGCTATCCATAAGCTAAGAAAAAAATGACACTTTTAAGCTATACACTTGGTTCACTTTTTTTCCAAATGTGGAATGTGTCTGGCATGAGTAAGGTTGCAAAGGCAGTTAGTTTTGCCCTTTGTCTTTGTCTTTTAAGCTTGTATTCAGCATTGTACTTACCTTTGTCCCAGATCTTCAACCATAACCASTTACCCTCACATTGCTCATGTCATACATGCCCCAAAACACCTTTACTCCAGGACCGACTCTAGTTCCCCAGGCTCACAGTGGCAGTCTGCTCACAGCAGACCAGGAGCAGCCAGGCTCAACGGGATAACGAAAGCCCCAACGGTGAGAGCCAAGAAGACCTCAGCATTTGTCTTACAACTGAAACATTAGYTCATGGCACTGTGATCATAATTTATCCAGCTTAGCCATTGTACATCACATTTTTGACCTTGTTACTTTTAGAAGACTTCCTCAAATGAAACTGCTGCTGTGGAATAGACCAGTTCCTTGACAAACCTGTAACTTTCTCACATCMTCTGTCTGGTCAATACAGGAAATGGAAGACAAATTTAATTAAAAGCCAGTGCATGCCTTCAGATAACTACAGTACATACACACTGGAGGGATCACGACACCAGGTATATAAGACAGTCATGCCATCCATTTCAGAATCAGGTTTATGGAGCAGAAAATTAAGACCTTAGATTGTACTTACATTTTAAATCAAAACTCTATGAACAAAGAAGCTGGTGGGACATTAATCTAAGAGAATTTAATGGTGAAAAGTGGTTTTTAAAATATCCTCCAAATTCCATATCAAAAATGAACATTGAAGTTCTTTTTATGTAATATTCTAATTGAAATATACATTCATTTCTTCTTAAAGGAGAKGGAGTGAAAAAAAAAGAGAGACCAAGAACATTCAAGAACAGTACTGAAGACTGGACACAATATTCAAGATTTGCAAAAGGAAAACATTGTAAATTCTGGATTCCCTCAGGGTCCATAAGACATATTTAAAATATTGAAGAGAAAGTGCCTTCAAGAGCTTTAACAGTTTTTCACCTCCAAACTTAAAGGTGAAAATGAAATACGACAGTTGAGGCAAAGATCCAGTCAGGGTAAAGTCCTCCGAATACTGCAAGCATCAGAAATGATTATTCTCTATTTAGTACTTGCCTTTCTCAGTGATATTGAGACAAACGATACATTCTCCTGACCTGGTTACTGTGGACAGTACAGACCAAGAGCTGCCGTGGTTCTTCACTGGTCTTCTTCACCGKTTCATTCAGCTTTCAGGTCATGTGTCTCCCAGAAGTATTGAGGAGACTGGCTTTTGTTTGCAGATGTGAAATCTGGACACCCAATCTAGGAGGATTTGTAGAGAAGCCCTTTCTGCTTTATCATTTGCTTCTTTTGAAGTGAGGAGAACAAAACATTGTATGAAACAAATCAAGCATTACAGTATTTTTCCTTGTAATCATTTACACTGCTGAAAAGCGTGTACAGTTTGCACCTTAACCCAAAGCACTTTGTCTCTTTTTTTGCCTGTTTTAACCATTTAAATAGATTACGAATTCATCAAGGTAAAGAGAAATAGTTTGAAAAATATGTCTTTCTCCTTTCACCCAAAAAGGCTTTGGGAATATTTCAGTGATAGTTTTTGAAGGGAGAATACACCATTGCTGATACCAATTATAGGACAAAGACTTTTATGATTTACCATTTAATTTATTTGTAATTGTCAAAAAGTTGTAGTTAGGCATTTTTAAAAGAAAGCTATTTATATTAATTCTAGTAAAAAAATGCAAAACTTTGTACATTACCTAATCTCCTTATCTCTCTCCCTCATTCTTCTTTATTATTTGCATTCCATTCTTTCTATCAATTGTAAATTGATAGCAAAAGTGGTCCTAAAATCACACATCCCGTTATAGCTGTGACAAAATTACTATTCAACATATATGAAAGTTGTGATGATTCATTGGTAACTTGTTCTCCCATATATTCTCTTAGTACTCCGGGTAATGATAACATGCCAAGTCCAAATGCTGTGCTAGAGCTGGTATGGATGGTAGAAATATTTCTTCACATTTTCTGGATCATGTTATGTTCTTCCCCACTCTTTATTTCTTAGAATCTTCCTCTGAATTTTCCCAGCAACAGTCTTTGGCAGAGCCTGAATGAATTCAATCTGAATGGCAAAAATGACCACTTTTAGCCAAATATATCGTGAATAATCTCTTYGATGCAAGGAAGGACCCACATGTACTATGGCTATATCAGAAAGGTGGGAAGCTGCACAAACTGGGCGGGAACAGAGAGCTTTCTTATTATGTATTTTATAATATAAAATATTATAATTAATATTATAATATATAAAAAAATAATATTAAGATCACACAGGCAGCTGTAGGGGCAAGTATCACAACTCCAAAGAGGCCACTGCTTAAACTGCTGGGACAAGGAGTTACTGGTATCTCTGTTGATTATAAGGGATGGATTCCACACCCTGATGCCAGTAGGAATTTCTCTCTTGGTAGTCTGATCAGAACTCAAGGGAGGACTTTGTGAGAACTGAACGCCCCTTTCTGTTGGAGCCCTTGAAAATCCAGGCAAAGAAAATAAATCACATCATTATTTGGTAACAACCCTTTAGGTTCTATCTAGCTGATAGAGTGAATTCAAGGCTACAGCTACATCTGCATATTTTATTTATCTTTATTTTACTTAACTATATTTGGAGTGTCTGTAAGAAAATAGTCGGCAAAGAAGTTGAGGCAGGACAAAAACATTTCAATTTCTGGCACAGTTAAAAGACACGTCTTTATATGGTGAAGTGGTGGACCTACCTTTCTTGGGTACTTGTAAGGAGCAGTGACACTTTTGACATGCTGCTGAAGATCACGAGTTAGCTGTTCTGGATCATGTGATACAAAAGCAGGAGCCAAAACAACAAAGGCTTTGACTACCTGTGCAACAAAAGTTAAGGTTCTCTATTACTTCCAGATGTGGGAATAAACGATGTTTTTATTACCAAAATTCAATATCAAAATCCAGAAATATGAAAATTTGAACATTTTTCTTTAGTTCTCTCTTTTGGTTGTTTGTCACAATGCACTATAATGAAGGATATATTCTCAACTATGAGAGGGCAGTGCTGAGTTTTGTTTTAATATTTTTCTTCTCTAACTTCAAATACCACTAAACTTTCAAAAAGCTTCATAATATAAAAAAAAAATCTGAAAATCTCACTCGAGAGYTCAAATAAAATGTCACAAAGTTGTACAACCTAAGAAAATTACCTCTCCTCGAATTGGATCAGGACTGCTGACAACAGCTGACTCTGAAACTGCAGGGTGCTGTATTAATGCACTTTCAACTTCAAATGGACCAATACGATACCTGTAAGAAAATGCAAATATGACAGTAGTAGCAAGCTAGCCATCCAACTGAACTTTCCCAATTTAATATTGTGATAAAACAGAACATGATTAACAGGAAAATGAGCAAATCTGAAAGCAATTGACTTACCCAGAGGAATTAATTATATCATCAGATCTTCCCATAAACCAGACATATCCTTCTTCATCCATAATCCCTCTGTCCCCAGTGATGTAAAAATTTCCACGCACAGTGGCAGCAGTTTTCTCTGGATTATCCTGACCAAGAGTCAAACAATGTTTCAAAATATTTATCTAGTGAAACTAATTCTCAYTTTGCAGTGATGCTAAATATGATCAAGACTGTATTTCATAGCTATTCTCAAAACTAGTATATTCCATGCTATCTTATGCCTTCAGTTAAAAAAAAAACAGAGCCATAGTAATTAGCAGCTTTGTAGTAAAATATGTGAGAGCTGGAAAAGATGTGCATTCATGTTTAAAAGTAAAAAAGGCTGTGTTCCATCASAATGCCCATCTATCACAGCAAACTATTTAAGTGCATAACCTACTCTCTTTACATAAATTATTTATTATTGCAGGAGTCTCCATAATAACCTTTTGTCAGTGGAAACTTTTCATTTCTGACTTTCAAGATCGAAGCAAAACCGAGTGATCTACAAGAAACACTTCATTAACTACATTGATCTATCAAGGGCTAGATTGTACAACTTGGCAACGGAGGACTTAATGAACAAAAGGGACTCTTTTTTTTTAAATACAAAAAGCAATCCATTTGTACCTACTGCGGACAGGRGACACCACAGAGATTAAAATACTGAGCAAGTTTAGAAGTGATTAAGCACACGGACAGGTTCCCTAAGRGTTATCCAACATGGTGGCCCAAATACAATGGATAATAACATTTATATAGTTGCCTGATTCTCGTTTTTTCTTAAGGATGTGCTCAGCACCACTAGGAAAAAAWTACTAATCGATGCTGACCTTTGACAGGAACCAGAACAGCCATTTTTTGACACGTTTCTTCTAGCCTGTTCCACTTTCAGGGACCCTTATCCAAGAACAGGGATGGAAGTGACAGGGAGTGATGCACTGAACATAAAGCCATTCTATTTGTGCCAGGTACAGATCCAAAACAAGGTATCTCCTGGTTCACGTTGGACCTTAAAGTCATGGCAGCCAGTCAGTGTGCTCTTAAAATAGCAGCACAATGTTCTCACTGGGCTCAAAGTCCCCAAGTAACCTAGTGAGACTTTGTGAACATGCTGAAAGAAATCTTGCTCCTAAGGATTCAGTAAAGTCAGCAGAGCTTTGCACTAGGTCTCGCAATTGTCAACAGRCACAGCCAGGCCAACTCAAACTTACCAGGTACTGAGAGAAGAGACAGAATGGTCGCTGAGGTAGGATTCGGATAGCAATGTCACCTTCTTTTCCWGCAGGAAGGATATCCCCGTGGTCATCTACAATCTGCAGAAAGGACATRTCATTACTACCGTCATTGCTCTGTCTTCACTGAGCTAATCCAAGCATTCTCTAACTCAATTTACATACTCTTACACAACTGCAACTGAACTCAGAGATGTAACATACCTGCACATCATAAGGGGTCAAGGCTTTTCCCAAAGAGCCAGGTTTAATTTTCATTCCCTTCACATTGGCACATATTGTTACCTGCATAATGAATGGTAATCTTTTTATTTATGCAGCATCTTGTAAACTTTATCCTTTGTGTGGACTAGGCAAAACAATTCTTCATGTCATTGTCTGACTGTGTCATGACAAGGACTGATTTTGGAACTGAGAGAATACTTTAAATCTGAGTTTTAGTTGCTCGCTATGTTCAGTTACAGAGGAATCATGGATATGAGTTGATTTAATATTTTACATTAGAAYCCCAGACAGGGCAAGTTGATACCCAGAGCAAATTATTTTTATTTTTGCTGTTTAAACAAAGACGCTGAAGGGATTTGCTGTAAGTTATTTGATCAGGATTTGTGTACAGTTTGTTCAGGGAGCTGAATTCTGTAGTCATAATACTTCCTATAGACCTTAGAAAATGCAACTAGCTGATTTTGGAACTATATATAATAGGTTAATTTCAAAAGTTTATGTAAATGATTCTCACCTTTTCCACTGATTTATCAAGCATTTTATCAAGTGTGTTACCTTTGAAAGGGTATATTGCAGAAATGAATACAAACATACTGTCTCAGTCTGGCCATAACCTTCATGGATATCCAGGCCTGTTTGGGTTTTCCACTGCTTTATCACTTCAGGATTGAGTGGCTCCCCTCCAGATACACAGTGTTTCAGACTCATAAACTTGTAGCTAAAGAGGTACAGAAAAAAATGGTAATTTTCTTAACTGCTGTAAAGAGTAGTGAATGGTCTTAACTGGGCAGACTCTCTCAACTTTCAAAGGATATTGCGTGCCTGAAACTTCACAAGCTACTTTRGATATAACGATAGCCATCCTGTTACACAGTCCTGGATGATGCTTCTAGATTGCTACATGCTACCACTACAGGCAGGGTAGTTCATCTCTGGAGAAGCCTGGACCAGAAAGTATAACATATTTTGTTGTAAAGAGAGCACTTTCTTGCAAGAGCTGACAAAAAAAGTAGAAAAAATTGAATAAGCACATCAGATGCTGTAGAAAGCATTCCTTATGTGGCTACAAACCAGCATCCARGATTAAACAACAAAACTAGAATTTTCTAGCAAAAAAGCATGAAGGATTTGATACCAGTAACATATTAAAATCAGGTTGGTTTGAATCTAGATGAAAGACCTGTGTGCGAATATGCAGGATGTTACTGAAGGTATGAAAACTGCTTGCAAATCATTTTGAGCATTTCTCCTGAGTATTTTATAGTGTAACGAGTGAAAACAGCTGCTAAGTAACTCTTAGCACTTGAAAGACCTGAAACAGTTCCACTGTACTCTAGTAACTCCCCCATCCAGTGCTGTCTGCAGCCATCCCTAACTTAAAGCTAACTGCGAACTCTAAGTTCAGACAAAATGAAACTTTAAAGAACTTATTTATTTCCATTTACTGTCTTTTCAAAGACTCATTCTTGGAACTTGAATGGCCTAAGGTATGACTAGTTATTCACACCTTTCAGAATGTAGCCTTCTCCTTTTTTCTAATTAGCTTTCTTCTAACTGAAAAAAATATAGCAACATTAGGAACAAAAGATTTACAGCTGTCCCAGCATTATATCTCAGCCTCTCTGCTACCCTGCAGTAGGCACATGTGCAGTACCTGCTCAAACCGTGTTGCACCAGCATGCGGTAGGCCGTGGGGGCTGTGCAAAAGGTGGTGATGGGGTATCTTGAGAGAGTCTAAGAAAATAAGAAAGTGGTTTAAAGGAAAAGGCATCTTGCAAACACAAAGGTAATTAATACGACTTAAACATTTTCAAAGTGATACCCATAAAGACGCAACATGCATGCAAYGTTCAGAGAGGAGGACTGTGTGTTACTGAGAGATTCTGACTGTGCAGTGGGTCCATCAGTCCTGCTRCTGTAGGGAACAAACAAACAAAAAATCCCCAACTTTCCCTCCAGCAAACACAACTCATGGAAATGTATGACCACTCAGTGGTCAYGGTGGTTTCTGGGGCAACTATACCCTAGACTCAACGCTAAGTGACAGCAGTGAACTAAAAGCAAGCTTTTCCAGTTTTATTGGAGAAATATGGTACCCCTCTCTACAGAAGAGACCGATGCCAAGGAGGACAGGGCAGCTGACTGGTTTTGAAAGGAAAAGACAGGAGGAACACACATGCTGTCAACCCATGGAAAATTCAGGTTAATAGGGCCCCAGATCAGGTCTATGTCACACAGAGTACTGAACCATGTACACACTGAGCCAAAACAGGCTGGAGCTTCACACTCAGACTGAGTTTTAGGCTAAGCATAGGCCAGGCCAGCAGTAACCTTGAGCTCACTTAAYCCTCCCTCTTTCATATTCTGCCCAACTTTGTAGCAGTGTCACATAGCCTAACCAGGAGGGAAACCACTTATTCCTTTAGTCTGTTGGGCTTCAAAGGAAGGGAAAATTACTTTAAAAGAAAGATATGGAATGTACCATGAATGCAGCTACAAACARCAGTGGATATGTATGCACTGGAGTCCAGTTAGATGCTTCAGTTATGCAAAATGGAAATAAAATCCAATAGGATGAAATGTTATGCTTACATGTGCAATAATTGCTGGTTTAAATTGAGGCATATGGTGTATAAAGACACATGATCCATTGATCCATGGAGCAAAGACACTGCCCCACGCTGACTTAACCCAACCTGTGTCAGAAGTATTCCACATTATATCTGAGGGAGTCAAGTTCATCCAGTACCTAATACAGCAGAGAGGGGGGGAAAAAAAAAAGAAAGGATTCACACAGTGAGAGAGATCTGAGCACAGGTCACAGCATAATTAAAGGAAAGTACAGGAGCCTTACAAAACATGGTGTCAGCAAGCAAGGTCTTTACAAAGTCCAAAGTTCACAACAGTTAAAGGGAATCTGAAACATTTTCTCATTTCCTTTCACCACCCCGTAACACTTCCAGTGTTTGCCTTACTTCCGATTAGTGCAAAACATCCATGATTAGTATTACAAAACCTGGTTTCACCTCAAAAACTGAACATACTAGTGCAGTAGGCTTTGCAGATTATGAAAAACATCTAAATCTCAATTTATTTCTCTGAGAAACTAACTAAATTACTTCTATTGAYTCCATACTACTAAGTTCCAAATCAAAGTTCCTTGGGAAATATATTCTTTGGTTTTCATGATATGTCTCACTCCTTGGGAAGCAGAAATCAGACGGAAGGATATTCAGTGAAGGCAAAGCAATGCTAAGCTGTAGACTGGAATCTGTGAATTACGACTTTTAACAGATAAGGCCATGGTGGGTTTTCATTTTCCAGAAATGTCAATGTAATAATGAAGATTTCAACTTTGTGTGGTTTTGCTATAGGTGGATTAATCTGACTGATACTCTTCACTCAGCATTGGGAGTGATGGAATAACTGTGGCCAATACCTCAATCAAATCTATAAAAATTTTATATTCTATAGAGAATCTGTAACAACCAACATTTTACTGTAAGAGGGGAAAGGTGAAGAAAAATTAAGATCCTGCACTCATGAAATATCTGAACTTATGGGAGTTTTTACTGTCACATTTTCATTTAATTGTGATCATGTTACTTAATCAGGACACTGGAAGCAAATGTAAATTATACCTGCCACTGACAGCAAAACCAATGCCATAACTGCTGTGTGACTGCACCACCATTTTTGGAGAGCCTGTACTTCCACTAGTGAAATAGATGAGCATTGGGTCTTCACTCCTTGTCTTGACACATTTATGGTTAGCAGATGTCATCCTTCGGAAAAGAAAGTACATGACAGTTACTATGGAACTTTTTCAGAAAGGAAGCACTTTTTTTTGAGGTTTAGAAGATATATAGAAAAATGTTTGGTCCAAAATTATTTAACATCATATTAGTTGGGCGCCAAGATATAGCAATGGGTTTCTATCTTCCGCTTGAATTCAAGAGGCATTAGACTGCAGTCCAGAAGACAAGCACAATATGACTGTTTGCAAGATTAGTACTCCATGCACGTGCTTTGTGATCATAGTAGAAGCAATGTGATTTCAGAAGCTGACAGGCTGCTGAATAAGGAAAAGCTGACAGACCCTGAACCCAGCTACTGCAAAGCGTGTTGGAAGGGCTTGCACTTAATGCAGTGATAACAATGAGTTGGCAGAGCGATGAAAAAATTGAACTCGTCTGTATTCTGGAAATGATCCCCAAAACAGAGGATTCCTCCAGAACTCAGTGATACCACTTGATTGATGCAGCATCTTTCATCTCACAGGGATGCTAATAAGACAGCTGATACTCACGCAAAGAGTTCTTTGAAGTTCAGCCACCCATCTCTTCTGTCTTTGGATACAATTAGTTTGCTTTTCAGAGACTGGCAGTCAGTCATGACAGATTCCACTGCAGGCGCCAGAGCGTCACTGGTAACGACGCACTTGGCCTTTGAAGCCTGGAGTCGGTATAAAATGTCTTTTGCTGTTAATTGGGATGTTCCTGGGATGAAGACAATTCCTTGGGGGGGGTGGGGGGGGGTGAGGGAAAAAAAACAATTAAGAGAAATGATGATTACTCCTTACTATGTTTGCATGAGATGAACTCAGACATAGAAAAGTTATCTGCCAATAATTCATTTCTTGAAAAAAAGAAGTTGTGTATGAAGGCAGAGCTTGGGTAAATTTGAAGCCAAGGAATGACCTGGCAGAGACCCAATCTTCCAACGCCTCCAAAATCCACATCACTATTACTGTAGTTTGGCTGAACTGCATTAAAAGCATCTGCATCATCAATAAGATCTAGATTTTGAGGGTTTTGCAGAACCTTCTTTAAATAGAATTAAGATTTCCTTAGTTTCAGTTCTGTCTGTAACCTGCAAGAACCACAGAGTTTGCACATGGGGCAAAATCACCTGGTCATGTCTCTCTTGATGCTGAATTATTCCGTCATGGATGTTTAGCAAATATTTTGTTCTACCTAATTTCTATCAAAAATGCAACATAGTCAAATTCCCCCTAACATTTTCTTTCTGTTCAAGAGATTAATAAGGTTACTTACCTGTTCGCATACAGGCTATATTCAGCAGCCACCATTCAGGGACCCGAGGGAGAACTACTAAAACTTTGTCTCCTTTCTGCAAACCACATGCCTCAGAAAGTATATTAGCTGCCTTGCAGGACAGAAATCCCAGTTCTTCAAAGCTCCACTTCACCTCCTCTCCTTCATCCTTTATCCACCAAAAAGCTGGATTTTTCGGTCTTTTGCCATCCTAAAAGACAAGATTAAAGACAAATTAAAATAGAAGTCATACTTTAAAATGTTTAATACAATCCAAAACTCATTTCAGACAAAAGTAATTCATCCTTGTCAAGTAGTTCTGTAAGTGATACCTGCATGTCTAACAAAAAATAGATAAATTCTACTCTGCAGTTAACGCTATGCAGTATCCATCAGCAAAACTGATTTATAATATCTGAGATTTCCATGAAGCAAAACAAACTACCTTTTCCAATTGTGTCCATTTATCTAAGACATCACTTGCAAAGTTGAAATATTCTGGTAGTTCCTTTTCACATTGGTTTATAGAATCATAATATGAAATAAGTGGAGATGCAAGAAGCCTGTTGTATCCGTGGAATGATCTGCAAGGGGACCTGAGAATCCACAAGCACCGAGGAATCCATGGTTTAACAAATGTTCTCATGATAAATGATGATTTGTCAGGCAGTGGGAAAAAGACCAGACGAAGACTTACAGGGATGAGTCACCTGAAAAAAATAAACAAATAAAACATTTAAAAAGTGTGGGGTTTTGGAAGCTGTCAAGTTTGTAATATTCAACAAATTAATGCAAAGCAGCTGGAATAAACAGGTTGTTTTTGTCTCTCCCACTTCTCCCCAAGATTTTATGCAACTTGTAAAGTAAGCATTCTGCCTCTGTTGGTAAACAGATTGTAAATTTTTGGTTTTTYCTCCTGCATTATAATCTTTGTTGTCCAGTTTAACAGTTGATGAACGTRTCTCATCCCTAAGACCTCACTTGTGAGCCTGTCTCTAAATATCTAACTCTCGATTCCTGTAAACTTTACTTTTTACTTTAACTGGTATGGAAAAACAGCAATCAAATGATGCACGACCATTACTCAGAAAGTACGCTCAGCTCAGGATACTTTGTTTATCACATTGATTTTAAATGATCCATGTAATTATACTATCCATGTCATTATGCTATGTCTTAAATATACACTAGATGGCGATTCACCATGCTATACACACAGTGATAATACTGAAAAAATTAGTTATTTATTTCCTTAAGAGCTCTGTTTTCATTGCAGGCATGAAATTAATACAAAATTTTATTTTGGAAGCCACTATATGATGACTTAAAAGGTTTTGCAATGCTTTTTCAGTTTAGTTGTTTTTATATGAGTTTTCCACAAGCTCTTTATTTCCTCATCCTTGAAACATCCATCGTAGCAAGGAAAATGTAACACAATGCAAGTAAAGCTGAAATTTTAAAGACTTTCATTTGTTTTTCATTTAAGCAGAGGAGTCCAACTTTGAGAAAGCTGTGTGTTGTAAAACATACTTGCAAAGAAAACTACCATTTCCAGTCTCTCCTAGCCTTGCCTAAACAAAATATAGGAAGAGACAGTAGATGTTGCTAGAGTTATTTAAAGTAGCACTCCAGAAGTCAAAGAAATCAAATCTTTGCTCCCAGATCCAGAATCTACTCTGGCATGAGTCTAAATCCTGAAGGATCTACACCTTGTTATATCTATGGGAACCTTTTCCTCAACGCAGTGGAGCCAGCTTTTAAATCCTCCTGGGCCTTCTCCATTTTTTGCAGGCAACAGTAATGTACACATCTTATGGGCATGCTACGTAGTTATTTTCACCTTTGTGTTATGTATTTCAAGTGTAGCTGGAGAGTGGCAGCCCAAAATGTTCAAATAAATAGTAGTAACTACCATTACTCTAAAGTCTCTATGTTTGTGAGGCAACTCGGAAATGGAAATGGAATTTGCTCACATACGAAACATTTTCCATTAGCTTTCAATCACAAAACAACTTTTGGGGTGTGAATGGCCACAAAACGAAGGACCAACCATAACATTTATACTGCTGGCTCCCAGGAGGTTCACAGAAGGCCGACTCTCCAGAGCCCTCTCAAACTGAGAGCACCAGACCTAGTTAGCACTGAAGAAGAAATATGCAGAAATGGTGACCTAATTTGCTGTATGCCTCCTAAAATTTCAATTTTATGTTGCAATACTGTACCTCAATTTCTCMTTGGAAGTAGGTCCCAGCAGAATGACTACAGAAGAATGCAGAAGGTCACAAAAGCAGGTTGYCTAATTAAAGAGCATTATGAATCAACACTCATGCTTCTCTCACCTTCTTTCCAGATAGTCTGGTTATTTACAGGAGCAGTAAAAATCCACCTTCTCCACTGAAATTGTTTATTCCAACCATTTCTAAAAATGAGAAAGTATTTAACYGCATTAATCTTCCAGTAAGGAGGTACATGTGGCTTTACTAGTGGTAGACTCTGTTATCGTCTTATCAACCTCCRTCTGGCTGAGAAAGGACCTGCCATTTGAGCAGCAAGCATTGCCACTTAGAGCTCCTTTCCTTCTTTTTCAGCACAAACAAAGGCAGGATGAAGACACATCAGTTTTTCTTTCTGGCACTATTGTTTCTTACAGTTTTCCCAGCAATAAACAACATAAGTCCAAATGAAGCAAGGACAAAAAAAGCCAAACTCCGCAAAATCAGAAAGGAGAACAACGTCCTCTTGCTGAAAAAGAACAACTTTGACCAAGCATTGAATGAAACCAAGTATCTGCTGGTGGAGTTCTGTGAGTATCCATTTCATACCTGCTTCTTACATGGATGGCTCTGCAGAGTGACTAATGCAGGGGCACCATATGCTCATTTCACTGTTTCTGCAGCAGCCCTTGTTGCTTTTGTCTATGTATTTATTTGTGACTAAAACAACGATCATTTATTCTTTTTTGGGGGCCACTAAATACCAGCCTGCTACAAAAGTGCTATTGATCTTATGGGATGAGCCCACACATATGCACAGTTCTGACTCAGCGCTCTCTTCTTCCACGGCCTAATTTCGCAAACATATGTTTTGCAGCAGTAATTGGTGAAACTCTAATTATTCAAAAAACAGAGAGGGCTCTTTTCAGTGCTGTAGTGCTTTTATGCTGTAGATTTTTGCTCCTCTATAGGTCTTTGGTCTTCAGAGGACAGCTCTTTATGACCTTCTGGTGTCTGTAATTTCATAGCACAGGACTGCATGACTTTCTCTGCAATTAGCACCTTTTTAGGTGAAGGCATTTTTCTATTAATTTCATGTATTACATGAGCAGAGGAAACAAGGCGGCATTTTGAGTAACTGATTTTATTAGCTAGAAGGTCTAGCCAGTGGAGCTGCACCTCTGAGCCTTGCAGATTAAAAAAAATGGCAGAAGCAAATGCCAAAAGCTCTATTCTTGTGATGCTGCTCATCTAGAAATTCAGATTCTGCATCATTTCTCACTCCACAAACACGGAGCTGCATTTCCCGGCACTCAGACAGCAGCAGAGAACCCTGTGCCGGAGTGAAACAGCTCACCATGCTGCTCTTCCATGCACATGTAATGCCACAGAACGGGAGCTGCCACCACAAGACCAGACTCAGGCAACTGCGTTGTGCACGCCAGATCCCTGAATTGCATAACCAGGATATCACTGTCACGATTATCCTGGATAACATTAGTTATCCACGGGTTTAGCTCCCTGAACTGGTTCACTGGTCAGTAGTGAGGAAACATCAGGATTACCTGGTCTGGGTTGCAGAGCTGTGCCTCTAAGTGCAGTGAGAGCTGGCTGCTACCCTGGCTTAGCTGCACTACCAACCACACTATAGTGCCTTTAACCTGGCAAAAATCCCTTTTGCCTCCAAAAAGAGCAATTTGGCACCCCAGCCAGTCCTCCAAGTCACATAATTCCTATTCCCATACACAGAGCAGCAGCTGGAGAGACAGGGCACAAGGAAAGCCTGGCACAGAGGCAAGATTTTCTGATCAAAGGAGGGTGGCTGAGTTCAAAAGCCCTTCTAAGTTTCTTTGCCAGTGGCCCTAGTCATAATAAGCCCATATATGATCTCTGTGCAACTCATTAGAGAACAAACGTTGCTTTAGAGCAGATTCCCCAGCCACCTGCACAGCTGGAAGAGAATTCAGCTGGTGGGGAACTGTTTTCCAGCAACACACTTTTAAAGATGTTATAAATATTGATGCTGTGAACACTACTGGGCAAGCCTTTACCTGGGATCTGAAGAGGACTTTCATTAGTCTCCACCTGTCACAGCACAGAACCTCCCATAGGTCCCACGGCAGTGGGATGCAAGGAGATGGGGTGGCTCTGGGTTGCAGTGCCCTCCTGCAGTCCCTCTCTCATAGCACTGCAAGGTGCAAGGTGTCAAGGATGTTTATGTATCATCCTCCATTCACTGTGGCCTGGAGATAGTATTTTGCATTGAAATCCTCAATTTCCCTCTGAGATTTTTTTTTTTCTCTTCTTTTACGCTACTTACCAGGAGCCTGGTCTCCTGGGGCAATGCTCATTCTATYCCTTCTCCAGACGATCACAGATGATCACAGACAATCAAGCTCAGTCTGATCTTACATGTCTATGATTTCATGGATATCTGTGCTTCATGTTTAGTGCTTTGCTAGATCATGAGCCACAAGTCAGCCCAGAATAGGACTGAGGTCAAAATGTATAGAGACTTCATGTTTCACATTAGACACCATGCACTGGCATCAGTGAGAAGGGAGGTTACAGCAGCAGAGATAAGACAGTAGGAGACAGCAGTGTAGCTAAAAAGTAATGGAAATTTCCAGGAAGAGCAATTTCTGCCAAACAAGCAAGAAAGGACAGTACTTAAGGCAGAAACATTTTCTGAGATAGGTTTATTGTGAACATGTCTAAGGATTACAGGCAATAGACTCTTTTACCTGCATAGCACCACAAAAGCCCTGACCCTGTCCCTTGGGCTTGACCTTGATCTGCCGCCTGAGCACCTGTACCCGGCTCACTGTGCTCACACTCACTGCACCTTGAATACAGCTTCTTAGCCTCACATTTTACAAACACCTTTCAAACCAGCACTCATTTGAGTGCTGCTCATTAGAGAGAGACACAAGCTGAAAATCCCAAATCTATCCCAAACTTAATTTCAAATATCTCTTTTAAGGTAATAACYTAACTTTACAGAAATGAGTATAGTTTTTTCTTTTGCCTCCTTACCAAACCTGAACAACAGCAACAACACCAACAAAGGTAGGTCAATCTGAAAACGCTTGTATTTTTTCAACAAAAAATTAAATAACAAAATAATTTTGGATCATACCAAGCATTTCATTCATCCTGAAACAATTTTACGAAGCTTTACATACTTTTAAACTTTTAGAACAATCATTTTGGAAATTTCTTTAAAAGATTAAAAATACTTAAAAGTGTTGGGATTAAGCAAGATTTTATTTTAATTTGCAAGAGGCTTAAAGTTATTTGACAAATTCAGCCTGCACTTGTGAATTGCTTTAATTCCTCTGAAGATGAACTATTTTGGTGAAAAATAATTTACCATGAAAATTGTAGGAAGATCTGAGAGAGCCAATTCCAAGCACAGAGCCCAGGACTAAGAGGTTTGTAGCCAAGCTACACTGGTAGAATCAATAAACAATTCCACTCTGCAAAAAGGGGTGAGGTTTCAGGATTTCAGCCAAAAGCAAAACAGATAGGTGAAAATTTCCATAAAGAAATGAGAAGTACAAAAGGAATTATTCAGAATATAGTAGTCAAGGTATTTGGGCACYCATAGGATACAGGAGATGTAAATCAAGACTTGTTCCATCTACTCCAGGGTTGTGTCTTGGACATSTCCCCCTCTGATAGCCTACCACCTTCACCTCTGGCTTTCTTCAGAAAGGACAAACAGATCTTCTCTCTCTCACTCACTCCTCAACTACCGAAAAAGCCAGAGGTGAAACCTGTCTCCACACCCTCACCCTGCTCTGGTCATTCACACTGCACTCCGGTCTGGATTCAAGGTTGCCATGTATCTCAAGCTCACACATTGCCTTTCCTCCCTCAAACCACACTTGAATCTAGAGAATCCCTGCAGAAAATCATGAAACCAGTCTTAAGAACAAGTGGCTCAAGAGCCCAGATACATCACCTAGAAATCACCAGCCTCATTCTCAAAAGTGCCCTTTGGAGTCATGCCACCAACTAGCCACTGGAGCAGGGAGAGACCACCCTGCTGTGACGAGCAAGCTCAGTGCTCAACCAGCTGCTTCATTTCTGTAATCATTCACATTGCCACAGCACACAGAGAATAAAGACAAGGAGGGGACATGCACATGCACACACAGCACATAAAATATTAAGACATAAAATATCTTATGTCCTGCTCTTCAAAACAGGCTATATAAATAAGCAACCCAAGTGAACACAAAATTATTAAGAGAACTGAGATAACAAGAGATAAAGCAATATCCCCCAGATCACACAGGAAATCTGTGGGGCTGCCAGGAATAACTTTCAGAAATTGAGAATTAATGCAAGCACCAAGACCCTTCTCCTCTTGTCCTCTCCTCAATTACAGAGAGAGGGAAGGAATATCACATGTCCCCAAATGTGATGTTTGTTCTGACACTGTACCAAGAAGAAGGAAAGTTTGAGTTGCAAACTTTGCACCAGTGCTCTAGGAACTGCCTGAGACCCATCTGTTAGCAAAAACCCCAACCCCATCCCTGCTGTATATCGTTAGCCACTTAGCAGTCCCATAATACGCACCAGGTGCAACCTGCTTCAATCCTTCTGTCCAGGACTCTCAAGTCCTTCTAATGCCCTTCGGCTACACCATTGCTATAGTGCAGGTCTGCTTTCAGCCAATGTTTACTATAAAAAGATATGCTGATTTCTGCCAAGCGACACATAGCTACACTACCAAGCTGAGCAAAGTACACAGGGTGAAGTTTCAACAACCCAGATATCTGGCTCCCTCCCACCCTCATTGATTTACTTTCTGCAGCAGAGAAATAACCGAAGTTCCAGCTTCCCTGTTTTTTTGGGGGTAAAGAACAGAGAACAACACCTGAAAGCCATACAAAAGCCATACAAGCAACACACAGCATGTGCCAGTTTTCCAGAGGACACAGCTGTGCTGCCTGCCCTGCTGACTTAACAGACCCTATATGCACTCTTAGCACCTGATCTCAGAGCTCACACTCCTGCTGCCTGCTCTGCAGCATCTCTCTCCATGTTAAACAGGTCTAAATATCACTCAGCTACTCATTAGCACAGAGCAAATAGAGTGCTTATCACCAGCAGAAAGTAGATCTTACATTGGTGTTGTTTCATAGGAGAGTTCTACTATTTGCACCATGCGTTTTTCATTTACCTTAATTGCAAAACAGGTGYTGCTTCTCAGCTTAACTTGCACATCTTGGAAAGAAGTAAAATTAAATAAAAAAATCCAGGTGCTTGAAAATAAGTCACTATCAGGAAGATAAAGTATATCCACAAGTATACTTATAAGCACATCACACCACTAAAACTGCACACACTTCAAGTTACGTATTAGCTTATTGCATTCTAATTTTCCCAGGTAGAAGAGGAGCTGGACAGCAACTGTGACAAAATTGCGCAAAAGGAGAACACATCTCCAAATTAATTTCTCCTCAAAGCAGGAGGAAAGCTTTTCCTAAATCTTTGTCATTTTTTACTGTCAAAATTTTTTTTGAAAGACTGTGCAACTGTGCCATATCTCTCCATGAAAGAACAGCCCTCAATTCCTCCGAGCAGCATAATAAGTACTACTCATATCCAAGGCTTTTCCAGAGGCAGGGACAGCCCTCAGAACACACTGACTGCCCCAAAGTAAAATGTAGTGACCACAAGGTGACTGAGAGGAGATGTGGTAAATGCATTCAAATACATGGTCTATTTGTGCAAAGAAGCAGGTACCAAACTGTTCTTCATGTCTCCTGGCAAGTCAGAGGGTTTGAACACAGCAGAGCCATGTTATGGTCAAGGATAAAGACCACTGCCATGCTGAAGGAAAAGAATGGAGAATGCCCACTGTGTCTTTGGTATCTCTATTCATGGTAGTATTTAAAGCCAGATGAGTCAAATAGCTGTTAAGAATGGTTTAGAAATGACTCAGCTTTCTTTAGCTCAGGCCAACGACCTCTCAAAGCTCTGTCAAGCTCCAGCTCTGTAATCCTTTAACCTGCTGCTTGCATACTTTGGAACCCATGCTGGCTGCCAAGCACTTGCACTTGTTGCTGCCGCTTAGAAGCGGACAGGAAAGGGCATGGACATTAATTTATGTTCATCTCCCCAGATCTATAGGGGTAAAAGTTCTGGTCTGGTTCACTGAGAAGTCTTCAGACACTGCGTGCACATAGAGAATAACCTAAGGATGTAAATACACAGGCTGTGCAGACTTTGTGCTGCTGCTTTGTATTCTGAGTGTGTTGCATTTACATAAAGTGATGTTTGTCTGTTCTTGCACAAGGTCTGGGCATCCAGGGAGGCTCTGGGTCAGCTGAAGTGTTCCTGTAGKCTGTGACTGACAATCCACGCTGACACAGTGACATTTTACAAGCAAGATGGGGGTTACTCTTAAAGACAAACATGGCCTTTCCAATGCACAAAACTGAAGGTGAAGTTACTGAAAGAGCAGAAATCRTTGTCCAAATAAGTAGCTCATAAAAACTGTGACTTCTAGGGAGCAGGAGAAGCACAACTGATTTTAAATCTTCACGTAAACCAGACAGATTGTGACCACTCACGAAGCCAATATCCAAAACATACTCTTGTCCGAAGAACTGATTTCAATATACAGCTGTCTCCTCTCTGTGCCTGACTAGTCTGGCTGACTGCAACAGTCTGACACCACCCAGAGCAGGTGCATCTCACAACTACATTTCTTATAGGAGCCTAATGTAGCGTGAATATAGTGAGATGTAGGTGCTTCATTTCTCTACGTTTCCTTGGCAATCCTTAAAAGTGTCAGTCCTTAGGAGTAAATCTCCTGAAGAGATACATTTGTGTGGTCAATATGCATACCAAAAATGAGCAGGAGAGTGGAAACAGATGTCTGGGCAGGTACAAGACTCAGTGTCTGATGCTGCAGTTCCCTGGAGCTGAGACACGTAGCATATGCCATTTAGGTAAGGGTCTCTTACACATGCTTATTTTATTGAATACTTTGAATAAGGAGCCAAACTCTAGAATAATTCTCAGTATTTGCAGAGCGGAAGATCTTAAAGTACACTGCACACTACAAACATCAGATTAGCTCAGTTTAAAAGTAGAGTGGTGAACACAGGAGATTATGGGCTGTATTTGGCACTGGGAAGGAGACTGGGAACTCATTCAAGGTCACACAAGAAAGTCTGCAACTGAAGCGAGATTAACATCCTGCCTTTGTGAATTCCACTCTAACATGTTAAACACAAAACTGTCCTTCTATTCAAGAGTCCTCCACAGAGAAAATTACATATTATATATCTGTAGAGAAACTGGAAACGCAGCCTACACACTGAAAGATGAAAAGTGGTTCTGCTGAAATTGTTCCTTGGCCATACCAGAAGCTAACAGTTAGGAAAAGGGCATTTAGCATGACAACAGGCAGACTCAAGGCTTGCAAGAGCCAATGCCAACAACACAGACTGCAGGATGACATTGGAGGCCAAGAGCAAATAACTACTTTGTCATACTTTTCTGTACATGTACTTGAAGAATGTTTTAGGGCTGTTAAACACATTTTAAAAAATCAAGAGTCAGCTCTTCACATTTCCATGTATTTTACTTTAGTAAGTTGCACTATGAATAAATAGCAGCAGCTTATGCAGCTTGTTCTAAAGAAATAGTCCCCCAAACTGTAAGATTTCTGATTTTTTTCCTGCTTTTACACATCTATTCAATGTGGCTTTAAATAAAATACACTATGACTCTGACTTGGTGTGTAAGGTTGAGATGATGATAACTGACAATAGTGCCTGATTCTTGATCTTTGTGCAGCCAAGCTCTAAGTTCTTCAGAGCAGCAGGGCTTGTTTCTCACAGATGTTTTACATTGCCTAGAACAAGAGTACCAGTAGTTAGAGCTATAAAACCTACTGTTTTTGACAGTTTGATTAAAAATCTCTGTCTTCTTTCAGCTCATCAGGCTTTGCTTTGACTGTGTATGTGATTTCATATTAATCATGTTCTCTGGTTGTCCATGGAAAAACAAAACTGACAAAATTTGAGTTGCTGACATATGACACAGGCAGAATACAAAAAGGGATGTTTAAATCCTCAGATATGCAAACTTTCTCACACACCAGGAAAATGTGGTAACCCTCCACCCCATCTCTCCTTTGCGAAATGAGGGTGTATCTAAGATTTGCTCTCCATGATCATTAGGGGGAGGTGTACATGCAGCAGTGCCTAAAATAATGSAAATTTCAGAAATTAAGAGAGATAGTGAAAAGCACAACCATGATTCTTCAGTGTGGAGCTTCCCCTCACAAAGGCAACATGGCAACACTCTCTATCCATGGCTGTATCTTGAGGCAGGACCTTCTCTCCCCTGCCAAGTTCCTTTTTTCTTTTCTTTTTTTTGATGACTGGTTGCAGATTAATATTTATCCAACTAACAGAAAACCAGAAAAACAAAAACACAAATACAACGTGAAAATTCAAGAGGATACTCACAGGTGTTTTTAACTGCATAGTTCTCCTCTCTTCCCATATCTGAGGCAAGGAACTCGAGATGTTCTCAGATGCTGGATAATTTATTTTATCATCTTCTCTGCCCATGCTCAAATSCTCTCCATCTGCTGACAAAATGCTTCTTGGGGGGTTTGTGTCCGTTTTGCAAAGGCCATCTCACAAAACTGCAGTAACACAGAATGCTAGTGAATTTAATGCTGCTTGCAAGGAAAGGGTCAAAAACACTATCCTGAAAAAAAAATTGCCTTATATTATCCTCTATTTATTTACAAGTAAAATAAAACTAATAYTAATTAAGACATTTTCCTATTATTAAATACAATACCATTACTAAGCTGATAGCATTCTGAGGGCCTTTGCCAGCTGTAGTACAGCACAGCAGTGTATRAAGGAGGGGGGCTGTGTAAAGGTGTCCCACCACTCAGGCGTGTCTGCCCTGCTTTCCATTTCATAATTACCAGGTATAATGGAGYTTGGTTTTCTCCTCCTCTTCAAGGGCAGTCATTTCCTTTTGGGGAAGGCGGCATCCCGTCTTCCAGCTTCAAACCAGGAGCAGGACTGAGTCCACAAATGCTGACTCTGAATATSTAAGCAGAGAAGTTGTGCTTTGTTGCCTGCAACTCTGCCCCTTCAGGACATTCAGGAGTGAGAGATGATTCTTAAAACAAACTATTTGGAATTAAAAATTTCAGAGGAAAATAGATCTCAAGAATATCAGCCAATCAACAGAAGGAAGTAAAAAGTAATGATAGTTTCTCAGTTATATCAGAGTCATAAACTTATTGAACTCTTCTAGCCACTATCTGGCATAACAATTTCCATTAACAAACTCCACGCTGTAGACTATGTAACCCATTCTCTCTTGGTTGACCCTTTTCAGATGTTTCTTTATCTCAGCTATCTCAGAATTTATCCAAAGAATTTACTGAGGCTGCCCGACAGCTTAGAAAAGAAGCTCCAAGAATCCAATTTGGCAAAATCGATGTCACAGATCAGCATGATTTGATAAAAGAATTTAATATCCAACAGTTTCCTACTGTGAAGCTTTTTGTGGATGGCAGCAGGAAAGACCCCATTGACTGCAAAGGTAAMCTATCTTGTTTGCTGATTGGGACATACAATTATGGGGAGTACAAACTTCTTGTATTGCTCACAGGCAACAGGTAAATGCTCAGGCAAAGAATAAACAAGCTGCCAAACTGATTTTGCCTATGATATCAAATGTATGATTTATCTCATATTCTTAAAAGAAGTTAGATTGGAATTCACCTTCCAAGTTTATAGCTGAATGAAGTTTATAGCTAAATATGCTTCCCAATGTGTAATTCACACACTTGACCAAATTCATTGTTGGCATAATCCCACCGAGTACACAGAAATAATCCAGCAAGATGCTTCAGTCCCATTTGCTAAAATAAACATGAATAAAAGTTACATGAAAGAAGAATTTGGCCCCAAACYTGTTCCTTCTGCACTTTTATTAGTTCACTACAATTGCATGGATAGCAGGTCTACAGAATTTGACTGGAGAAACACTCTGTATTGTAGCAATGGATTTGGAATACATTGAGTTCTTTAATGTACAGGTTATACTTTTAAACTGGAAAAAAAAAAGACTTTTGCAATTAACCATCAGAGGGAGCTCGCATGTGCCCGAGGGAAAAAAAAAAAAAAAAAAGCAAAGACCACAATACTGGAATACGACTGACTTTAACAATGTTGTGAAATCCAGAGCTTCTCTTTCATTGAAAATTTGTACATGTAAGATTTTTTTTTTCTCTCTCTTTCTCTAAAATGATGAACTTATTCTGAGTTGCATTGAATTGGCCACTTGGCTAAGTGTCTGTTCACAGTATCTACACAGATTTGGGTCACAAGTTTCATGCAACAGCCCTCAAAAAATCATAGTTTGACTTCTGAGSCTGAACACCCCCCAAAGAGGGGTCWAATTTTGCTAACTGCTGAGCTCCCTGTGGCTGCTGCTGCTGCTGCCTATCGGCTATTGAATTTCTCATCAAGGTCCCATCTAGATTTATGCAAGGAACAGCTGCTGCACAAAAAACACTGAAGGCCTGATTTGCCCTGCTGACCATTTATTAGAAGTGCTGATACATGGGAATGAAAGCACCCAACTCRAACCTTTGATTAAATCTATAGGGCTGACAAGAGAACATCTTTTGGACTGGTGAACTTGACAGATATATTTTTGTGAAACAGTGAACACAAAGTCCTATAACACAGCATGCTCACAGTCGTATTTCAGCCGAAACCTGACATTTAGTGGACACCTATTAACAAGGTGTAAGAAGCAAAGAAACTCTTTTCTGCTCTATGATTTTCCCAAGACAGTACTGAGCATCCACAGCACAGCACCACCAGTAATGGCTTCACTATTTTTTTGTTCACTAGTAAACGAAAATGTGCAAGAACTAATAAAAATTCACCCATCAAGTATATTTTTAAGCTATTCAGACCTGGAAACTGAAAATGCAGAGTAACCACCAAATGAGTTATTATATAAAACATATAAATGTCGATATAAATGAAATGTTAGATATTGCTTAAATTAAGAAATCCACCCAAATATTTGATGGAACTTTCTGAATGGTTGTCCTTATATTGATATAAAACACTAATGTCAAATTCTAGGCTTTGTACAAATGGTTGTTTACAGCTCCAAGGTCTGAATCTGGTCCCCAAAATCYTAACTATAGGCTGTCTAAAGTAATTCAGTAGAAAGATTAACCAAATATGTGCTGAGGGATTTTACAGCTGACATATAAGTTGTAAGAGTGAATTCTTAGACAGCAGAAGTGGCCAAACACTGTTTGGCCACTAGATACTGCTCTGTGCTTTACTCTGCAGCCGATGAATTGCTGAGTGGATGCTGCCCACCTGGCCTCAAAAAATGTCTTTTGAACCAGTGGCAGTGAYGGCTGCTGCAAAATGACTTGCTGGCAGTAAAATGAATTAGTCTGACTCAATCTTAATCTTGTCATGTTGCTAAATTTTACAGTACCAAGGCTTCTATCTTTGCTAACCCAGCTGTACTCTATCACATCTTGACTCTAGCACTGCACGGCACATAGGCACATACATTTTCTTTTTCATATACAATTCTTGTAACCCTTTGCTGGACTCCTGCTCTACCTCCACAGAGATGTCATACTTACAGATACGGYAGGGCCACCTTAAGGCTGAGATTTTCAGCTGTTGAGCATAAATCCATGGCACCAAATAATCTGAAAACACCATAGCTATAAACTATTTTAAAGAAACCCCACAGTCCTAACACTCTTGCAAGCTTAAATAAAATCTGCCAAATACRAAAGACCAACTGTAAACTCAGTAAAACTTCCAGCTGTAATTTGTGGCCCAAAAGATGGAACAACCAGAACTAAAGGACAACTTTGACAGTTTTCAGCGTCAATTCTCATGTCTAAACTAAAAAAAAAGTGAGGCTGCAACACCACAGAGGAATTTAACATGTCTCAGTACCTATCAGATCCCTTCTGCAGCAGCAAAGAAGCAGTTTTGACACCTAATTTAATTGAATAGACAGTTCAATAAACTCTGCAATTGGTTTGAGGTCATTTTGGATTAAACATCAGATCAACAGAACTTTATGCCTTATGGTGACTTTGATTCACTTGTAGGACACACGGAATCTTACAGAATTGGTTTTCTACTTGTCCAAATTTCCTCCCCTCTATTTTCCCCCAATTTATTAGAAATACAGTAATTTGCAAAGATCCCAAAACACGCTGCTGATCCATGAAGGATTTTCTGGAGTCAGAATGGTGACTAGATGATGGTTAGGATGTCAGTATGAATCCTGATGCCCAAGTCCACCTTGAATGAACTTCTCTCAGGAGTCAAATCTGTTTGCGCTCAGCATCCTTCTGCACCTCCACTGCTTCTGCATTGATTGCTTAGAAATCTGTATGCAATTCTGATCATCATTTTAACCCCCTTCTCCTTTCAAAGGAGTCAGAGAGGCCTCCACATTTATTACATGGGTGAAAAGAAGAACAGGACCTAGCACTGTGTTAATCAACTCTACTGCTCAGGCTGAAGCCATGATAAACACTGAAGACTTGGCAGTGATTGCTTTTTTTAAGGTAATTCACTGGATGGAAAACTCAAATGACTGATTTAATTTCTGATTTGGGGATATATTGCTTGGCACTGCCACCTAAACCCAAATATACCAAAGAYCTAGAAATAGCTTACAAAACTAGGCCTTTTTTTTTTTTTAATGCATTTCATAAGATAATTATTTCTATCCACATTTTGGCATTTGCAGATAAGCAGTCCAGGCAGAGGTGAGAATATCTCACCTCACTCAGTTATACTTTTCACAGATAGGTACCCAGGCTCAGACACCTTCTGTCATCTTGTCAGCAGTGGTCAGAGCAGACTCCTATATCCTCTCAGCAAAGGCTCCTGTCAAACCACCCCMAATTTGGGATCTGTTGGGAACAGGGCAGACCTATCGACTTGCCTACCCCTAGTTTATTCCATCCTTTCCTTTCAAGAGACTCAGTCCATTGTTKCTCTGACAAATACACTGTTATTGGGCTCTCCACGGGCAAAAGGTTGTGATCCCTGCCCAGAGAACAACCTCACCTCAAAATCTAGGTTGGCCAATTTCTGTTCAAAGMCAGTGTAAAACTGTAGGCATGAACAGTTGCAGGCTGTTCTGGTGAAGAAATGGTATCTTCCTCATAAATATCATGCAAACTGTGTTTTTTTGCTCTTGCCAGCTAAGAGGTCTGTATGGATAAGAAATAATAAAAAAAAAAATTGTGTCTGATCCAACTCATGCCATTCCTTCTCCAGCAAACTACTACTAACTTCCAGAGCAGAATAAGGTTCTTGAGATTTGGGGCTGAATGATATGAAGCAATAGACAAACTGCAGAGAGTAAATACAAGCTGTCGTGGCTTGCAGGCGGAAGCCTGTAAAGCAGAAATAATTTCTTCTGCTTTTTCAGTCAATGAAGGTCTTGAAACCTTTAAAATCTGAAACACTCTATCAGTGTTTTTTCCTAACTGAGGAATTTGGTATCTTTCTGCCTAGCTACTGTCACAATATCTGGCTTCTRTCTGAACTGGTAAGATCCCAAATATCCTGGCTACAGGAAACTGCCCARGTTTAACAGATGAGGAAAACAGGAATCATTACCAAACTGCTCCAGAGTGAAGGAGTTGGTGAACACGTGCAGCATAACAGGACAAACGGCAAAAACGYCCACAGCAGCTTGGGTAGAAAGGCAGTTTCCCAGTCCTGGCCTGGACTGTAAAGCCTTCAATGATGCTGGACAGTTCTCTGACCCAAGCTCACAGCAGATAGTGCCTGCAGAGGTCTGGCAGGACTCTAATTTCCTCTGGAGGATGAGGAGACAACAGATGACCATGACTGTGAGCGAGGGCACACCGTGAATGTAACGCATAGAAACCAACAAGACACTATCCAAGTAAATACAAGCTTGAATTTGGCCTCCTATTAGCCACAGCCTGCTCACAAAAGCAAATGCCAGAATGTTTTGGGAGGTCTCAGCATATAAATTACTATGCATCTAGCATGAAATAATAGCCTGATTAAATCAAATCTGAAAGAGCTGCTGCCTTTCATCATGCTTATTTTCATTTAGTTTGAGGGCAGACAGCAGAGCGAGCACTTGACAGATGTAGGAGCAGAGGTCCATGCCTTGGAGAGCGCCCGGAGCGTTACATACATCAKTCCGGTGTCCCTGCAGGCAGAGTCCCTCTCATCCATCGCATCCTGGCCAGCTATCACTGCTCTGATGCTGCCTGGCTGCAGCCAGGGAGCAGCGGCTGCTGTGGTCTCTCCCCAGCTGCAGATGTCTGTACAGAGTGTGGAAACTCTGGGGAAGTGCAAGGCAGTGGAGATCAGGGTAGGGAGGAGGTTGGGACCATGCAGAACCCCTGCTGCCTCAGCCCAGCAGGCACCATCTGGAAGGGAGAATGTGCTAGGGCTATCACAGCTTTCCTCCTGCCTCCTTTAAGCTGAAGATCATCCCTTGAAGGCAATCACAAAAAACTACACACCCTTTACCCTCTACTCTGTACTTTGCAAGCCTTTAGGGGCTGCCTCACTGTGCCTSTCACTCCCTCACATCCTAGCAGGGTGAAGGACACTAGCCTTTTTAAAATACTGTTTCTGGAACTAGGAACTTCATGGCGACAGTGTGGATGTTTTCTGCGAGACAGCCAAAGAGGTGCCAGAGATGCCTTTTGGGATGACCACCAGTGAGGAAGTCAGTGTCAGCTACGCCATGCGACAGAGCACTCTGGTTGTGTTCAAGAAGGTAGGAGCACAAAGTTCACCAGCAGCTTAAGGCTGCTGAAATTCTTCAAGTTAACTAATTTCCTAGTTGCAAATCACACAATTTAGCATAACAATACTGTATTTACAGACGAGAGGGGGGTAAAAAGCAGCCATAGGACAACTGATACTTTCAGATCTGGCTGCCCACACTCAGGTTCCCTATTTACATTTAGGAATCTGAATCAAAAAGCTTGACTATATAACATACTATCTATAGGTTATTTATAGGTGTTACTAGGTTCAGGAAGTTGTACAGATTTTCACCTCTTTCCCATGGTGCCTCTTTCAGGTCAGGAATCTTCTTTTCTTCCAAGTCAGGTCAAAATGGCCCAACAATAAGAACAGAACCATGCAGAAGYAGCATTGACATTTATGCTACAAAAGCAGTCAGACCAAGGACATCCTGAGTGAAGACTCGTATGTCATAGATAGTATATCTAGATAAAGAAGAGATCTTTCAGGATGTTAAGATTACGAAGCAGATTTAAAACAGTCAGCTGTATCTTGAATTTTAGCTATAATCTTGTTCCATGATCTAGCTGTGACATTTATTTTACGAGAGACAGAATTTCTCTTGGTGAGGATCAAAAAAAAGCAAAGCAGAGAATAAGAATACATTAAAGACTGTTTGCTCCTACTGTTGATAAAACTAACAAACTTGCAAAACTTTATTCTTTATACTAGGGAAAGCCTGTGCATAATGAAGTGCTTGAAGATGGCAGCCAAAACAAATTGTATCTAACAAGATTAATCAAAACCTTTACCTTGGATTTAGTCACTGAATATAATCTTGAGGTATGTTTGTTCCATTTGGTTAACAAAAGCCACATTTCATGTCAAATGAGTCTATGAGAAAGTCCTGTTTATTTCTTGCTGCAGGCTCCAAGACTGCTATAGGCAAAATGTACTGCATGTGCACCTTGGCAAGTCAGGGCCTGCAACAGAACAGGGGGATTGGTTAACATATATCATATTTTATATGCTATTTCCCCTTTGCCATAAACTTTCAATTATACCTTTATAATGTATTACAGAAAGGAGAATGAATTACAGAAGGAATGAAGGGGAGGTAAGAAAGGGGGAGAAAAAAGGCTGTATGTAAAACCTCAGTAGAAGAATTCAGGGGAGGAATAGGGTGATCCTGTCTCCTGTTTGTCCTAACAGCCATTACCTTGTACTGCCTTAGAGCAGTAACCCATCAGCAGAGGAGCACAAGATCGCAAATATAAAGAACCTGCTGATCCCTTTGAAAGCTCAGGCTGCTCCTGCAAAACTGAGAGATGGGAGTTGGAACGTCCATCCTATCTGGTCTGACCCTTCCACTTCCACATAGCAACCCTGATCTTTGTCCCTTGGGCCAAGATAAGGAAGAGAATAACTGTCAGTAACCATTGCTAGTGCAGCTAGAAAGGGAAAAACACGGATGTAGCTACTTGCTACTTCCCGACAGCCTCTGACCATGGAAGGGGATGACAAAAAAAGACAGCTCTGTGCAGGGAAGGAGATGTGGGCTGCTGCTGCCACACACAGTGAGTGAAGCAAGTGCCCCTCCACCTGCTCTAGTTACTGCAGCTGGGCCTCTCTACATAAAACTATCTTTTACTTTCAACATATCTTTAGTATTTATTCTTCAGCATGTGCTACATAGGAGGTCAACTAGAATGGTCCCTTCGGACTGTAAAATCTATGAATAATGATGAGGTTTTTCCTGGAACAGAGCAAACATTCAGCAGCTGCTGATTCTTCTCACTTTATCTTCTTTAAAACAATGAAAAAAAAAAAAAAAAACTAAGGGTTTTGAAAATGATTGGGAACTATCTCAGTCCTGAAAAGGAAAATTTGCCATACCAGAACTGAATGACACTGATACTCTGAGCACCTGGTTCACTGTCATGTTTACAAAGAGCAGAGCAGATGTGGCTTCTTTTGTTTCCCAGACATCTGTGAAGATTTTTGATGTCCCTGTTGAAAGTCACATCCTGCTGTTCGCCCCAAAGAGCTCCGAAACGTTCAACACGACTTATGAGGATTACAAGTCTGCTGCTGCAAAATTCAGAGGAAAGGTTTGTAGTGCTGAACCCTGCTTTGTAAATACCAACTGCCAAAACATCAACTGAAAAACTCTCACCAGGGCAGCTGGTAAAAGTATACTGCTGTCAGTCTGTCTCTAACTCTACCAAATCATTTAAAAATAGTTGGAAAAACTAATTTCCAGCTTTGGTATTTAGCAAATCATGTGGAAAATTCAAAGAATAAACTTCACTATGTCTCTTTAAAACATAAAGATCAAAAACAAAACAAAGAACTAATCCTAGCTGCTCCTGATTTTACATACATGACTTCCAGGAGCAACTTCCAACCACAGACATTTTTAGCAAAGTTCTGAGAACTTCTGTAACCACCAGGAAATGCCATGAGGATTTCAGAGCAATCACTGCCCAAATTAAGAACTGAAAACAGCTCCAAAACCTGAAGAGCTCTGCAATAGCCTTTTGTCCACAGCACAGCGGTGCATCCACACACATGGACAGGCACAGGCAGTCACACATCGAGATACTTCAGCTTCCATCCTCAATCACTATGGGGCTACTCCTGCTCCAAATACACTGACTGCTGCAGAATGGTAATTCATTTTATAATAGAACACTAAGCTTTAGTATTGGTAAAGATATCTGCATTGCAAGTATTTCAGCTCTTTTGTCCTGCTAAGTTCTATTATTGCAAGCAAGAAGAGTTTTGCAGGGTAATTTAGATGTGTTAGCAAAACTAATTTAATAGAAGATAGCAAAGCAATGTGAAAGCACAGAGAGAAAGTCTCCATCCCTTTCATTTGCATTAGCGTYTGTTATGAGCTTGGACCAACGTACCATAAAGTCCACAAAGAAACTGGTTGGGCTCACAACAAAATATGTCTCCCCGGGATTTCTTCCATTTGAGGCTCAACCCCAAGCATTGTTAAGCAGCAAGTACGACGCATTTTTCTAAAATGTCTGAACCAAAGCTAGAGGACTCAACCAGATGTTCAATTGCTTCTTTATTACCAGATAATGTTTGTCTTCGTGGATACTAATGAAACAAGGAACGGACGAGTTTTTGAGTATTTTCGCATYACTCAAGCTGATGTTCCTGCAGTAAGAATCCTCAATTTGACAAGTAATGCAAAGTATAAAATGCCTGCAGATGAGGTGACTGTGGAAAACTTAAGACGTTTTTGTCAGAGCTACCTAGATGGAAAAGCAAAGGTAAGTCTATTATTAATGGAGTGTCCCTTTATTCCAGTTAAAATACTAACAAGCCTGAAAAGCTGAAGCATCCCTTAAATTACAGAAACACTGTTGTTCTTATCATCAGTCTATAAATTTACACTTGCTCTAATATATTCATCTTCACTTGCTGACAGACCAGCTGAGATGGACTTCACAGTTTTCCAGTACCCCTATGTAAATTCAGGAAAATCATTTACAGCCCAATATTTTAGCTGATTTCAGCTGTCATATTTTACTGGCTTAAAAATCGTCTGTGCCTCAATCTTTCCAATCATATAATGGAGATACTGTTTTCCTTCCATAGCTGGGAGAGATGGAGATTCATGACTGATCTCAAAGGGTTGTAAGGCTGCAGGAAGGTCCAGTAAATTCAAACCGTCAGTTTTCTAAGTTGAACAAGATTTGGCATTTCTTGAAAATTAGTTTTATTTTGTGACTCCTAGTACTTCTTGTCATAGAGTGAATTTTAACTGAGGGTACCATTCCCAATTGATAATACAGCATTTATTGTCATAATTAGGTACCATCCTCTATTCCCATGTGAAAACTACATTAAAATGTGTTGTTTAATCAGTGCTTTTCAGCATGATTTACTTTAGTTTCCGTAGCAAGGAGAAGCATTCAACCTGATAGCAGGTGGAATTTAAGAGTTCCAAATGGTAGCTCCTGACTTTGATGCCAAGGGAGAGGAGGAGGTGAGAAGAGATGGGGATGGCTCCATCCCTTCTCCAAGAAGAGCTGTGTGAGCTCCCACTCTAAGACGAGCTCTCACAGGGAATGTGCTCTTTCTTCTGTTGCACTGTAGATGTAAAAGCAGAGAGAACAAAAGCAATGATGGACATTAGTTAAAGAAATATCCAATCAGCCCCACATTAAGTAAGAGTAATTTCTCACTGCTCCCTGCACTTTCACAGCTGTGTTTCTGTTTCTGATTAGCTACATCTCTCTAGTGAGGAAATTCCAGAAGACTGGGACAAGATGCCTGTCAAAGTCCTGGTCGGGAAGAATTTCAACAGGATTGTCTTCAACAAGACCATGACCGTGTTTGTAATGTTCTGTAAGAGTCTTTAGTGTATTCAGACACTAAATTGCTTCAATGTGATCATTTGAGTGTAAAAAAAAGAAAGCTCATGTTTCCATACCAAACTAAACCTTGTACTTTACAGGAGTCCAGATTAATGATTTTTTGCTATCTGAGGAAAACAATAAAGAAAAGCTTGTCATATCAATGGAAACACCACTGTGCCTCTGCTGACTTAAGATTATACTGAATAACACTAGATCCCTTAAGTAAATATTTGCCAACATAATATCAAATCTCAATGTTGAGAGACAATGTGAAATTAGAATTTCATGCTGTACAATGGGGCATTATAACATGCTGCATAAGCTGAGTCAGGCTGCTTCCAAGGCAGAGGCACAGTATGCATGGTTGTATGGCGACAGCACGCTAGGATTAAACCCCAAAGAGGAGCTGTGACTTAGCAAATAACTCCTCTGTCTGCAAAGGGAACTCATTTGCCTGTTGACACTTCCCAGCAGCAGACCACTACTCTTCTCCAGTCAGCAGTAGCAGTTCAGGCTTTAGTTACTCCAGCATAGAAAAACATGCAGCATGAAACTAAATATAGACAACCAGCTGTACTGCCCTGCGCTCAACAACTTTCATTTGGGCCGTACAGCACTGGTCTCCAGCAAAGTCCCATGACAAGGGCTGTGTAGTCACCCCTGCAATGACAGGGCTACAGCAGCACTGCTACCAGCAGCGCTAGGGAAGCGGCTGCTGATCACCAGAGCAGTAGTGAGTCAGGGCATGAAACTCATGAGGGTTGAATGGTTTCGAGTAAAGACTGGCCACAGCTGAAAACCAAAACCCCGTGAATTTTCTGGGATAAATGGGTCCCAATATTTGCACAATAATATGCTCTTCTGCCAGACTGTGTACTCTGGCTTTGAATTGCAGATGCCCCCTGGTCCCAGGCCTGTACAAAACTCCTGCCAATCTGGGATAAGCTGGCAGAGGAATATGAAAGTCGCAAGGACATAATGATTGCCAAGATAGACATCACAGCAAATGACATCCTGTCCATCGTGCTGGATCACTATCCATTCTTCAGACTGTTTCCTGCGGGATCTGAATACCAGGTGAGAGGCTGACAGGGGGATGCAGAGGCAGAGCTGCACAGGAAGGGGGACGTGTGTATGGACGAGATGCAGAGGACAAGTACACGAGATATGAGCCTTCCATGCAAGAAGGATTTACTCTTCATCCACTCAGCCTTGGATTCCTTGCTGCCAGGAACCTGAGCCAAGGATACACCCTGTGACCTTTCTTATGAGTGAGGTTGTGGAAGAAGTCGATTTATTATTTACTAACTTGGACTTAGAACATGCATTCTGCTGATTGGCTTAACCCTCTTGGGTTCTAGTAATAATCTGAAAGTGAACTTAGAGATATTCTTCTGATCACCACAGGGTCTTTGTGCTTTGAAACATGCATCTCTTCACAAAACTGCTCTCTATATGTGGTTTCCAGAGTAGGAGTGACTGCAACAACAGAGTAGTACCAGCATTTGAGAGGTTATATCCTCTAAACTGCTATAGAAATGAAATCCTAGAACTTCTCCTATGCACTTATGCCAATGATTTAATGTCATTCCAGTATCACAGAAATGCCTCAATATAGAAAAAGTATTTGTTGCCAAAACTAATCACTTTTAGAATATGCTGCTTAATACATCAGCTATGTTACGGCATATTCAGAAAATGTTGTTGAAAAGAGACAAAGAAAAGTATGAGACRAACAGTTATAGTCCTCCATCTCTGGAGATGATCTGATTAAAAAAATATCATCTCTGAAGCCRAAAAAATATTAATTCTAAGATACTGTTATAATTAAGACATTACTAAGCTTTTCATATTTCTTCTTAGTCCCAAACTTCAATTAAACTCCAAGACATTCATCCATTACATCATTTAATCTTTTAGGGAGATATTTTGCTCTTGGATGTGCATGCACAGCTCCTAATGAACTGAACTGCAGTCCTGCATAATCACATGCTGCTTAGGCTTTATGCTGAAGAGCAGAGACCCATTAAACGCTCATAAAAAAATGTCTGTCAAAACCAAAAAGCAGTAACAAATKTCATTAAATAGTAAAGGATTGTTTTATATTTATAACCACCCCAAAATTAGAGAGTGTTTGCCATGCCAAGTTCTTCTTTGACCCTCTGTTTTTACACTATTTCCCTCAGCTTCACAGATTTCACCCTGCACTTCAGCCCCAGTGCAGGTGTCTTGTAGGCATCTCTGGTGGCTGATCAAGGCGTTTTGGCCTCTTCCTTACTGCTCTGCATGAACAGCTGGCCACAGGAAGCCTTCCTTAGCACAGACAGCCAGAAACGACTAGACACACACTCAGGCCGTTAGCACAAAGTCACTGTGCTATCTAGGCATAAGTTATACACACAGTTCTTCTAAGTACACTACTTAAAAATTAACTAAAGTTAAGGACACAGAGTCCTCCCCAAGTCAGGAGTACACAGGTAGCACGTGCCAAGGGGCAGAGTTCTACCACACTTGGCATTGTACGGGCTACAACTACTATCCCAACTCCCTTATTCTGCCATGAAGGGATGACCAGAAGGGGCTTGGAGCCAAGGAGTTAATCTGGCATGCTCTGAAGAAAGAAAAAGAACMAGATATATAGAGAGACTATTAACAACACCTGGTGCAACTTTGATTTCAAACAAGCTTTTCTAACCCTTGGTACTTCACTGATGTTGGAAAAACACAAACATAGGAGCTTTCCAAAACTCTCTCAATGCTTCCTATGGGTAAACAACCAAGGATGTACTCAATGTTGGGGCAGAAGCAGTAGACTTCAGTAGCAATGTTTAATAATATCAATAGAAAAGACCCTGAAGTCAGTCACTGGCAGGATGCAGGAGTTGTATTATATAATAATGGTTCTGGTTATAGTACAAGTCATTTTCTTCTTAGAGATATATCTATTTTCGCTTTATGTTCCAGTTTCAGATACCTGTGGAACTTTCTGCATCTCTGCCCTGGCTTTCTGAGCTGCACACAGGAGTCTAGACTTGGGTGAATCTACAGATTTGAGATCCTTCAAGTGATTTATGCTGTGACTTCAGGCACTTGGTGCAGACAGTTAAATCTTAAATCTTCAAACATTTTTCAGGTGGTGGCTTATGCTGGGGAACATACCTTGAAGGCATTTTCTGAATTCTTAGAAGAACATGGCAAGACAAAAACAGAAACAAGAGAGAAGGTAGGAGCCGGATCCCTACATCAATCTGTCTGCTGTGCAATCCAAGGGATGTTCTCACTTTGAGCTGGCTTGTAGCGTGGTCCTGCAGTGTGGGCTTCACCCATGTGCCCAAGTTGCTCCTCCCAGCCCTCAGCAAGCCACAAGCAGCCAGCTTGGTGTGACCCCATGTGCAGCCCTGTCCCACACGTACTCCTTTGTCCTTTACACGAAAGCTCCTCTCACCTTACCAAGGCAGTGACAACACTGCTTGGCACTTGGAAAACAACAGGCAAGAGTGGTAGCAATAGTTAGCATTAATACTGCACTTTCAACTAGTAAGAGAACTGTCTGTGGGTGTAGAATGATTTGACTAAAGGCTTTGATTCACTCCTGACTTCATTGCTCAGATGAGTGGCTACAGATGGAAGGAGATGACTAAACTAATATCGGGAAACCCAAGCCTGCAGTGAAAGATGAGACATCCCATCAGCCACCCTCCAAACTGGCCCAGAGAAATGTACTGTTATGCCTTTTGCAGCACAGTATATGGTATGAAAATGCCCATTTGGGAGTAATTCTTTGCCTTGTCCTCAAGGCATTCATAAACAGAATAAATAAGTGGGCATTTTAGGTTATCTAGGAAATAATGTCTTACACCCATCAGCTTAAAGTGCTTTTTCAAGTTCTTAAACTTCACAGAAAGCCTCATCTAAACCCCATCATAAACTAGTGAAACAAACAAGTGAAAACAAAACATTCAAGTAATAGCAGCACTTCTGATCCCACTAACACGTCCTCAAGTTCCTCGGTTGAAAAGATGAATATCTGCATTTTCCACAGTCTTAAAAAATTTTGGAAAGTGAATTACTAGAGAGATTTTCTTTTTTGTGATTGTCAGTAATAAGCAGTTTTGCTCTCACATTTGCTTTCTTGGAAGGATCCTTCAGGAGGAACTGAAAAGGATCTCAGCCAGGAAGAGAACATTGTAATGCAGAAAACAGAGTTCTAAGAGTACAGAGAAAAAAGGATGCAAGGATTGTGGGGAATCCTTCCTGGAAGGAGAAACCAAATCATCTCAAGTGAACAGAGCACTCAATCAAAAAATAAAATAATTAAAATATCAATGACTTCTGTTTTGAATGCAACTTTGCTGATAGTTTTACTGGGATCAGCTATCGCACAAAAAATGACAAAATTATTATCCATTCTGCATAAATAATGCCTTTACTATCAGTATAACTGTTCTCATTCAGAAAGGTGTACGTATGTGTTAGGATAACGAGATCAAGGCACAAAACTGTTCTTTTTGAACAAAATCTGCATAAGATTTGCTACCAAATGCATGTGACACTCCGAGACAGCCATGTTGTTTCTGATGAAGATGCTCTCCCCAGAGGCTAGGGATTAGCACTGCTAACACTAGATCTAGTATGATCTTAAAAACAAGCAATTACAACAGGGGCTGTGCCCAAAGTGACATCAGCTTTAGGTTAACTCTTCTAAGCTTCTCCACCCTATGGACATGGTGGGATTCAAGGTGCTCATGGTGCTGCCCAGTGCATCCTGCAACCCGGCTTGCAGACATATAGTGATCTAGAGCAAGACTGGCCGAACTATCATCTTCTGCATGCACTGCTTTCCTCATTTGACCATTATACAATGTAAAACATCAAATACCCAATTCAGTCCTCCTTTTATCCTCATATTCTTTGGCAAAATGTTTTCATTTCTTACGTATTAAAACTCATTAAAATTAGCAACCTCTAAAACTGGAAACTGTGATAGAGCTGAGAGATCTAGCCCACTCCTTCGCTTGTAATTGTGAACCACAGTTGAGCTGTTATTAAAACCCCTCTTTGCAAATGCCACATACTATTTAATTCTCATGTTTTTAGAACAGAGTGAGTTTGTGATAAAAATGATGTACAGCAGTAAGTGAAAATTTAGTTTGACTTGCAAGTGGCAAAAGGAACAGATGGGATCCCAGATACCAGGGTCTGGTTTTGCAGCAATCAACCTACGTTTGCTATCAGCAGCAACTCCCACTCCAACCGGAATGACCACATATAATAGGAGGCATTTCTCAGCATTCCTGCCAAGTGGACTTTATTTTTAAAATATCACACAGAAACAGTGACTTGTTGACTGAAGCCAGAAATGTGCCAAAACTCTATTACACAACATGCAAGAAGTCAGTAAATTCTCTTCGGGATATCAAATTCAAGTTTTCTAGGACACTGCCCATGGGGCCTTGCATAAAGTAACCCTGATCACTACTGGATTTTAGAAGTATCACTGGCATTCCCTTAGCAAACAGAAGCCCTCCTTTGATATGATAGGAAATTAGATTAAAAAGAGAACAAGATGAAAATCCCAAAGGGAGGGCACAGTCAGCATGCTTTCCCTCTGCTGCTTGCAATATCATGAAATTTGAATGACAAGTACTACCACCAATATATTTTTAACATCTATTTAACACACAAGCTATAATCGCTTCATTAGCTTCCCCACAGCAAACAAGGAAAAAGCCATCTACAGCATCGGTCTATCTGGCAGATGGGCTTACCATTCAAGGTAATGAAATAAAAATTAATTTTCACTGCTCCTACTCACTGTATATGAGACTCCGTCCTCATACAGCTATCTATCCCATTACAAGGTGCAGCATTACATATTAATGAAAATATGKGCCATCTTGGCAAATGATTTTCTAATTTCTCTTCCAGCCACTCTCAGATGTTCACGACGAGGGACCTGACACATGTTCTGGCCAAACCCAAGCAAGAAATCTACTATTAAAGACTCTGGCAAAAAGTCTCCCAATGAGGTTTGCCCTCCTGCAGTGGGAAGTTTGCCTCATTCCTGACGGAGTTAGATTCTTTCAGCCCTAAGAKGAGTTGAGTTGGCTTCAACAATGGCAAGATCCCAGTCCCAGGCAGCTGACTTTCACATTGGCTCTTTTTCCATCTGATTAAGATTGCTTTCAAAACATTTACTAGAAAATAAGGTGGAGAAATGTTTTAACYGGATTCAGTTAGCCTACTGACCAACATCCCCTACCATGCCAAATTCTTTTAGTTTAATATGCAAAGCTCACATCACTTTCTAGAGCAGCTCTTCAACTGGCAGCACCATAACTGAGCCCTAAACACCTGAAACCTGAGCCCTAAATACCACTTACTCAAGCTTTGCCAGGTCAAACCCTACTCCGTGTATGCCTCTCCCAGTCTGTGGATTCTCTATCCAAAGGCAGTTTTCCCTTTGAACATGTAAGTTTATTAGGTGTTGTCACCTCGGTTATATGCACTGCCAGATTCATCTCTGGGACGCTGCCACTAAGGCCCACAAACCAGTGAGAGTGACAACAAAAAAACTGCAGCTCACCAAGCTAGGAATGCTCATATATCATTGTAATAATGATGGCACAGAAGCTCAGCTAGAGGATCTCCAAGCAGATTCGCCTAGGAAATCAAACTCTCTGGGAAGGCACCTGTCAGCTCTAGGATATAAGAACTCTCCCCAACAGAGTTAAATAGTGTAAAGTTTTTAAATGACATGACTAACAATAAGAAGTCCCAAATTTTTATTTTAATTTAAACGAGTGAACCTGTTTTAACTACAACTTTAAAGAATATTTCACTATAACTGTGCTCAGACACTCTATGAATTATTTAAATGCACATAAAGATCAACGTTTATTAACCAAATTTGCTCCTGTAAATGAATACTTGCGAAAATATCCTCACATTATTAGTTCTCAATCACATGGAAAATTTTCTTTACACATAAATAAGCCTCATCAATCAAGACAGAGAGGACCTAGGCAAAAAGCTATCAGTGTGCATCAACTGTAGAGACAGCTTAATCTTATTATCAAGATGGTTTGGTCATCAATATGGAGCACTGGAAACAAATTCTCAGCTAGGATTTTTTTTTTAATAGAAGTATTTACAAATGCAAATCTGAAGCATAGCAAAAATTAATACAAAATGTGGTAATATGAGCTATCCCCAGGAAATGCTGACTTTTACTAGATAGCAGCCTGTTCTGTCTTCAAATACAAGTTTCAAACATCTCACAGTTTGCAATTCTTGTCCTGAAGCTTTTTATTAAGGAAAAAATCCTGGAGAAGGAAAATGGGGTTTAGAATGGACAGTAATTCCTAAACGCTCAGAGGCACACGAAAAACAATCCTAAAGAGAAATGTGATAGTTCTTTTTGTCTTTACAACAACTTCATGTTAGCTTAACTCTGCTGAAATTACTCTCAATTGACATCAGTATCATAAGAGAAACAGAGCTACTGTGTGTTTGAAGAGATTGACAGAAATGTACAACAAATGTATTGACCCTTCAGAAAAACCCTAATGTGAGGAAGTGGCAAAATTGGGTGATTCCTGTTGATTATTAATACTGAAATACACGGTATATTTGTGAACCTTTGTGTTATTCTTTCCCAGGTACTCATGCTTCCTGAGCAATATTACTGTTTCCCTCTGAGCTCATGCTCTAGATATTCCTTCTGCCATCTGGAGGCAGATGAGCCTCACCTTTGGAGGAGCATTGAGCAGAAAAGGGACCAAAAGACTAGGTGAGATGGGAAYATCTGTCAGGAAAGATTAAACCTGCCCAATGTCTCTTATCCTCAWTGAAAGTTCTTGTAGTGCAAACACGCACAGCAGTCAGGACCTCTAGCACATCTGTAAACAGCASCCAACAACTTTCAATATGGGTACCTGATCTGGCTTCAAGTCATTAAACTATCTGTTCATGGCCAAATACCTGCACTTCTGTTTTACTTCATCGGGATCCCCATAAGTGCCCTTGCTTGGATCTGCATCAGCACTTGGATACCACACAGTACACGTGAGCAATGGCAGAAGGATCTTCTTGCCCGCCCCGGCAAGCAAAATCTTGCTGTGTTTCACTGGAGTTCTCAGAGGCAAATACAAGTTACCGACTGCAATCAGTAAATAATAAATATTAATAAAGTATTTAAATTGGAATCTTATTGAAAAGTGCTTTTGCCAGCACAGCTGGCAAGAGTGCCCTTGATCAAACGCTCCTCCTTGCCAAGTACAATATAGGTAGAATCATAATCAGCCAGCAGAGACAAAATAATATACATCTGTGCAAACACCACTGAAAAAGTGTGAGTTTTTCAAAGCTTAATCAACTGAAATAATAGGGGATTTCTACCTAGCATTCCCTTCTCTGGCCTTATCACTTTCTGAATACGCAATGTTATTTCTCGTTATGCAGACAGTGTACAAACGGCCACGAAAGYGGTGGAGAGACAAAGAAAGCGCAATGCAAATGACTGTACTGGCAAGTTAAATGGTAGCAAGGATRACTGGCTTCCCAGGAAACCTGACAAGCTGATTCCTTCCCTCGTAAAGGCCCAAGTGGACTCTGACTGCTCTATTGATGCCACCTGCTGGTAAATCAGAAAAATCTTATTTGACATGTTTGCTCCTTGAGGGACTTCCTGACCTTGGGAAGAGAACTGGGAGAATCCAGAGCCAAAGAGCACCATCTCTGGGAGAGAAAATATCTCACAGGCCATGAGATCAACCCATGGGGACCACATATTTTCATTAAAAAAACCTAATGAAGATTCACTGGATTCTTCACACTCACTTCTCAATGATTTTAAAATTCCCATTGTAAAAGACTTAAAAAGCCACTTTTCCTCTCTGCATGAGTAGGCAAGGAGAATATAGATATGCTACAGCTTTACCCCTGCTTTCTGTCACGGAAATGAGAGGCTGAGATCGTGTTTTCCCTGCACAAATCAGCTTTATTTTTTTGTACACAAACAYTACTAATTACCATTTCTTCATTTCTGAATATCAGAAAAATTATCTATATTTAGCAGACTGAATATAACATTAGCAGTAGAACAAGGCTTTAGAGCAAGCATGACCCAAAGAGCATCTTRTTTAGGAGAATCCAGCATTCCTCAAAGCTATTTGCTCAGAGAGAGAAGAGAATATGAATTTGATTAAAATCTCTTCCACTCTTTCAAGTTTACGGTCTCTCAGCATGAGTCATATGAGAGGCCAATATGAAGGACCTGTGATCTGTGCAGGCTCTTCCTTCTGCTGATGCTGCTTTTCTAAATCTTCCTCAAGCACGTCTGGAAATAAATGMCACAATCTCTTACTCATTTCTTATTCTCATCATGTTAGGTTCCACCTTCCCTCCCCATCACAAAAAGCAGGTCTCAGAGAGAAGCACAGAGCGCATCCTGGAAAGGCGAGGGAGATTTGTGAAATGAAGAGATATCACAAGTGCAGAGAAGTCACTGACTAAATAYGGACTCTGATAAAGAAGGAAAAAAAAAAGTAAGTAGGAGAGCCTGAGAAAAAAGTCATAGGAGGATATACATATATATGCATAAAAGCATGAAAAATTGAAGAAGAAAAGTGAGAACTGATCTTACAACAGGGGAGAAGCTCTGCTGCTGGCTAGTTCCTATATCGACTCCCAAAGGCACAGCCCTGTTTTATCTGCACAGCTTGCACTCAGAAGCACTATGGATATATATTATACCAGGCTGTGCTGGGTTATTTTTCTAAGTACCTCAGTTTCCATGTTGTCAGGAAACTGATCAAGTACGGCCAAGAGATCCGGGCATCTCATGACTGCACTTGTCTTGTCTCAAGCTATGACAGGTAAAACGTGTGTTTTGGGAGTGGGAGAACAGACCTCATTTGCATTCTACAAATCACCAACAAGTAAGTTTCAGTTGGAAGTACTGTAATTATCCACTTTGCAAGAGATAATTATCAGTGTTTCTAATTAAACATATGAAACAGTACAGGACTTTGTAATTATGCAAGATAATCTTAGCATCGAAATAAGACATGGCCCACACGTCCCCATTCTTGTAGCACAGCCATGTAGGTTCACAGTATACTAAAAATACCACACACCTAACCAGCACTATAGCAAAGGTCGAAGTACATATCTATACCATGAGGATCTGTCTTATTTTGCATAGAAATAAGCATGCATACGATAATTTGGGTTATATAACTAGTATCAACACTAAGAATTTGCCAGTCTTCTTGCCTTATGTTCTAATACAAAGGTCTAATCCTCTGCACGATAGTTCAGCTGTAATCTTGCACTTTTAGAATAAAAATTCATCACTGGTATCTGCTGTTATATTCCACAAAAAGGCAGCAAATTCATATCCCTGCCTCCTTCACACACAGAYAGCACCAACCTATAAACGGTGGAAGACTCAGCTCTCA
Source organism: Eudromia elegans (assembly GCA_003342815.1). Classification (NCBI taxonomy): domain Eukaryota; kingdom Metazoa; phylum Chordata; class Aves; order Tinamiformes; family Tinamidae; genus Eudromia; species Eudromia elegans. Next base: position 1,424,888 of record PTEX01000149.1, on the reverse strand, counting down.
TGGGCCCTATCCTGAGCCCACTGCAGGYGAGAGCAGCTCCTGAGCTTTGGAGTTCACGATTCAGGAGCCTTGCTCAGCGTAGCCCACACAACTTGCTGCTCATTTSCTACCTCAGCACTCTCTCCTCTCACTCTGGTACTCGGCCTTCTTGTTTTCTGCAAGCAAATTCTGAGCTTTATTCAGTGAGCAAGCCAAGCTCCAAGGCGGCAGGTGGGCTCTAACAAGCATGTTTGAACACTGGCTCACTGCAGTTGGATAATGAATGCATTAAGACTGTCCATGTCCTGTTTTCAGCTTTCCTTTTTTTTTTTTTTAAATCACTTATTTACTCCATTATTTTGTATGCTGTGGAAGCTGTTGGTCCCCTGGCAGCTCCTTAGGTCCTCCATGTCTTTTCCCTATGTTATTTCAGCAAACACTCTCTTTCAGAATGAACCGTAACTGCTCCTGAAAATGCTTCTAATGCCTTGAGGCAAGAGAAGTGACAGCACTGCTTTGGAGTCCCATTACCACCAAAGAGAAACAGCCATAGAAGGATATCCTTGAGAGAGCAATTACTAAGAGCAAAAGATGCATCCAGATGGTTACTCCAGTTAGTATATGAATAAGGTATCAGACAAATTAGTCATCCAATTCTTCTGCTTACTGCTTGTAAGGCTGTAGGATGYGGTTATGAGGACCACCACATCACCAATTTAGTTGTACCAAAGTCAAAAGAGATTCTCCAGACACCAACACTTGCATCAATTAAGCTTTAAYGACAGGGGCCAGGCTGACTGCAATGAATGTAGGGGCTCTGCTTCAAGGAATGGAGCATCTGGGAACTGGCAGTGCGGGCATCATACCTAAGCCCCTTCAGATGACCTCTATAATCTTTAGCCATCCTTGCTGAAACAAACCCTTCACCAGATGCCCTTCAGCTGGGATGTGTGGCTATCCATATACCAGGAAGGGAAATCTCAGGCAATTACATTCCTGAAACTGCCCAAATTTCAGAGCCATGAGCAAAAGCAGCTGCGTCAGGGATTGAGCTGGGTGAGGTGAGCCAGCTGGGCTGCTTCTCAGTCTACAGAGACTTAAAAACATCAGATTAACCAGTGGGAGAGCTCAGACATAGAAAGGGAACCCTTTCTCTGCCTGCTGAAGGTGAGAGCTCCTCTGTCATCACAGACGAAGGAGGGAATGACCTCACTAGATGTCACAGAGCTGAGCACAGCCACCTGCAGTGTTATTGCTGGTGCTTAATATACACAGTGAATTATTTAATCAGAACAAGAGCTGCACTTTCCAATCAACCATTTGTTCTTTCTCTGGCTAGCTTGTCCCCAGGGCTAAATAACCTGTTCTGGGGTACTCCTAGCCACCCCCTCAGTTTCTTTATAATTTCTCCCCTTGTTTCAGCTCAGCAACAAGAAAAAACGACATTTGCTTCAAGGCTGCAACAGCAGAAAGGTAGCAGAGGGCTGCGATCGAGGGATGGGAAACATCACCATAGCAACAGGGTGAAGGAGAGCTTCCCAGGTTTAGGAAAGCGAGTGAATTTTTCATTTTAGAGCTCTGGCTCTATCCTGAGCTCCGCACAGTCCTTGGGCCTTCAGTGTGGGGCATGACAGCCAAAACAGCACATGGCCCCGGGAATGGTTACATTGCAAGCAAGGGCTCAAGAGCTGCCACAGCAGTTGAGCAAATTGTGAAGGAATTCAAGCCATTGTACAAGTCAGCATCTTAGCATAACCTCATGCTACTGAATTTTGCAGTGACTCCATAAATCCATCGTGTTTCAGAAGCACTAAAAAAAGTCTTATCCCTGAAGTAGTTGTCCTTTTCTGAAGCAAAATGTGTAATACTGTATATCCAAGTCTATGCTGGCTACATTTGCTTTATATTTGTTGTGTGTACACCATAAGGTCAGCATCTCCTCAACAAAACTGCATTAAAGAGGCAAGAGTAGCACATAACGATAGCCATGGAGCAAACATTAAAAAAACAAGGTGTACCAAAGGTCCATGACTAACCAAAATCACCCATCCAGAATGGCCTCATGCTTTTTATTCCTTCTTTGCTCTTTTGGTTGATACAGTTTTTCAGAAGGGCAATGCAGCATGTGGGATGCACTGACAAGCTACACAAGTGCACGTTCCTGGAGCAGCACTTATCAAGAATAACACAGTCTAACAGAGCAGATCACACATGAGTCACTTGCCCTGGCCATYATTTACATTTATGGCTCCCAAAGAGCCCAGCATCAGCACAGCAAGATCAAAACCAGGGTCCCTTTCCCCCAGTACTGAACACACATGATCTGACTTGACAGCCTGGCCACGGAATAAAAGGAAGCACCAATTTTCATTTTAATGTATAATGACACAGCAAGAAAGTTGCAAAGCTTTCATGAGTTCAGATGCAAAACTTCACTGTGAGGATGAACGTGTGTGTGTGTGTGCGCACTTAAATCTAAAGCTGTTAGCCTAAAGGAGGAACCACATGAAATCTGCAAGTTGGCAGAAGATTTACAGAGAAGCAAAGCTGCTAATTTAGAGAGAGTACCTCCTGGGGCACGCAGGCTACCACAGTTAAAATTTCTGAAAGAGACGGTGGGAGAGCTATTAGAGGGAACTGTCATTCATTGTAGAAGAATAAAATGCAAAAAAATCGTAGTTGACTACCTAGGTTTGCTGGTGGTAGATGTTTCTGGTCTTCAACATGACTACATTTTGAAGAAAATAATGATAGCTCTCACATTATAGTAAAGACTGACAGTAACAGCAATAAGATGTAAATCCTGCAATGTTCAACCTTTCCTTTCCCATGTCCGGTCTTTGATACATGCTACCTGCTGTCAAATGGGTGCTACAGGCAGATGAATGGTCACTGTCAGCTTCAGTCAAACTACACACGGAAAAGCGTCTGATGTGCCCCAAGAAAACACTGCTTCGTCCTCTGATACAAGGTAGGAGAAAATCYGCAATGACAGGTTAGACTCAGTCAGATGATACAGAGGACCTTTCTCCTCCCCTTGCCTAGAAGGTCCTGAGAGAGGGCACAAGCGAAGCAGCTGCAGGCAGACATGATCACTAATAGCTTCCTATCTCCCACTTACACCCCAGAGGGCTGTTCTCCGGCAATGCATTAACTCCAAGGAAGACTGAAATTACGTGGATTGAGCTGTTACAAGCAACCTTATCAGAAATAACTCCACCACACCTGAAATGATGATATTCTTAGGCAAGCAGAAGATCTCACTCCCCTTTCTTTATAACCTCAAGTACTAATCTTGCAATTTAACAGATAATAGCACTTAGAGAAGTAGCCCTTTTTATGAATAAAGTGGCCCCTGACAGCTCTACCTTCTTGTTAAGAGCATGCTAATATTCCCAGTGGGATGGAGACCTCCTGATCTGCCAGGTTAATACACTCTCAGACCTTTCTAAATCAAGATTTCACTTTTCCCCATTCAAATCTCAGTCCCACAGGGGATTTTCTGTTACCAGCCTGTTACAAGCGGTCTGGATCAAAACAACGTGCTGTTCGCAGCCACATGGTCCAGCAGCAGGATTTCTATCAACACAGCCAGCCAATCTTGCAGAGCAAGGATCTCAGCTACGCGTTATGGCCACAGAGGYGAGTGTTACAGGGCTGCTCAGTCTATACATTTTGGGGTAGGATRCAGGTTAAGGATACAGGGACTCACGTGAGGGTGGAGTATCAGTGCTATACTTTCCCCACGAGAGATTTCCTGCTTTGTGCTGGCCAGCGGCAGTGCCAGCATCAGTTTCTTGCTGAGCTCTGCTCCTTACAGAGCACATCTAGCCCCATAGCACATGCACTGCGGCCATGTCCAAACTGGCAGTCCTCACCCGATGGCCAAAGCCAGAATTACTGCATTAGCACCATGCTGCACTCACAGTCATTTCTTGGTTGCAACTTTCTGATTTTAACCAAACCAGTGCAAGGGGACATAGCACCACGAGCCACACTGGCTTTCCATGCTGCAAACTACCATGAGGTATACGGTCTGCGAGTTGGGGCAATGATGGATGGACTTCTCACTGCAACTCCACTTCCCTCATGTGACCAGCAGGCTCTCCACGGCAGGCCTTTTCCAAGGCTTWCCTGAAGAACAGACATCAGAAAGATCAATGCTTGCTTGCTAAAGGTTATCCCCATAGCTTTGATGTCTCCAGACCACAGCTCTAACTTTGAACTTGAGCTACCTTTCCAGCCATGTCCATGGGACGATTTGGAACATGGACCAAAAGGCATTGGGAGTCTTCACCATTCAACTGACCAAGCTGCTGTGTAAGTTGGGCTGATCTCCTACATATTTTGGGCAAATGGTCCCCAGGTGTTTAAATACCTTCTTCTTCACTCAGGCCCAGAAAGGAAGGGCTGTTTCTTACTCAGCTAGCTACTACCAAGTCCCATTTCCAGGCACAACAATGAGCCGTATCAAAAACAAATCTTAAACGCATCACTAGCTGTTCCAAATAACACGACGACATCAATTCAAAGTAAAATAAACCACAACTGCAAAGTTTTATCATGCAACTATCACCCTGCCTTGTTCTAGAAGAGAGAATCAGGCAGATGCCAGGAAACCTGTCTTTTACTCTTGAAGACTTCTGAGGCACATTTAATTTTTTTCAATGCAGAAGCTGAAGAAGGAAAAAGTGAATCTCAACATGCTACCCTTGATTACTCAGAAGGAATAGAGAGGACAGTTTTTGTACCAAAAMCACAAGCACTTCAAGCCTCTAGATGTCCTTCAAGTGAACTGCAAGCTATTTTGACTAAGGTGATAAACACTTTTCTGGTTCTGTTAGGTCTTACCAGAGTGTGTCATTTCCTCAAATATTTTGCAAACATGAACTACCTGGAACTTTCTRTATCTATATAGAGAGAGAGCAAGAAGGCTGTAGCATAGAATGGGAGGAGACGCCAGCTGAACTCTATGTTCTAATCACGTGAGGGATATTTGGGCTGAAAAACAACTTGAACACATGAACTTATGTGTGCACACTTGAATTTGAAAGTCTCAAAAGCTGTTAAAAACAGCATTGCTGTACTTTCAGTAACTAAAATGCTGCCATCACAAAATGGGGAAATTATTATATACACTTCTATTTTTTATTTTTTTTCGAAGAATGAGTATCCAAAGAAACACTAATTTTTTCAGTCATATCACTTGGTACATAAGCCAGTGCTTACATTCCTCTGTATTTTTACCTCACATCTGGTGAATTTGAGGTTCTGGGGACATATTCAAAATAGATTTGGTTTGTTTAAATGATACCTATGGTCTGAGCATTGATAGGCTGCATCAGAAAAACTCCTGTGCAAGGTCACTTCTGAACTATGAGCAACACTAATGTGCTGGCCATAGCGTATCTGCTCTCTATTTATTATACCATGAATTTATTATCACTCTGCATCAGTCTTCTGACTGTAGGCACATAACCCAAGCTGCACTCAATCACAGCAAGGTCTACAGAGCAAATCTAATCCAGAGTTTGTTGGGCCGAGTTAGCTGGGGCTGCACCCAAAAGGCAGCCTTGTCTGTAAGGTAGGGGACAAGGATCCAGGAGATCTGAGGTAATTTCTCAGTTCTGCTGCAAGCTGGATTTYATTACAGCTTGATCTATTCTAAGGATACAGTAGCTGCTTGAACGCTAAGTTACCCAAGCACAAGACCACCTAATGCTACGCAGCAGTAACAGCAGCAGACAGCGGGAACCAGTAGCAGCTGGACTCCAGYTCAGTGTTGCATTACAAACATTAAAGTGCCAGGCAAGCTGGGCATTCCTGGCCACTTCTCCCACCGTTTCACTATCAGCCACAGAGGAAAGATGCAGTGCAAAGGYCTGAACAGAAATCCAGGCTTRCAGCTATAAAAGGAAAAAGTGGCCATGCACAGAAAAGCCCAGGACTCCATGGRTGTCACAGGCGCAGGCCACCTTCCCTGTATCCACCACACACTCCTACAATGAACTTTCAGGATAAACAATGGCTCAACATTTTTGATTAAATGCTTTTCAAGCTCTTGAAGTCTCTAGCAAGGGAGTTAGTTTGGCCTGTGGTATTGCACGATACAACAGAATGATTGATTGAAGCAAACCTTTTCCTCTTTCACTCCACAGCTACTTCCACAAGTATTTTGATTCTGGCAAGAAGTATGACACTATTGATTTGCTCTGCACTGCTTGATCTGGAGCCTCATCTGCAAAAGCATTATTCTTTATTGCTTCAGTAATTTCACTGAGTACAGAGAACTCTACTGTATTTTTTTTACTTAGTGTTTAGCAATTCTTTGAATTTTTATAGGCTCTGAAACTGAGTAACAGCCATTTGCAGAAATGCACTGGAAGATAACCAGAAATTCAGATCTCTTCATAGACACTGGACTACTGCTGACATGAGGTTCCCCAAGGAAGGTTTGGCTTGGGATGGGACACACAGCATCCATAAGATTCAAAGTGACTGGAAGAAGAACAGGTTCCGAACTCATGCCACCGCTTTATGTACCCAAAGGGCCACTGCTCAGCAGAAGGAGTAACAATCATGTTTGCCACCAAATCCACCACAGACCTCAGGCAAAGGATCTCCAAAAGCATGTTCATTTACCCTTTTCCTTCCTAACCCCTCAAATTATGGTGCTGAGTATGGAGGAGATTCCAGACCTCTGTAAGACCAAAGAATGTCTCATGCTTAGATATTTTGGCATGTTTCCCAATGGAGATATGCTCCTGTAGTCTGTAAACTGGTGGGGATGTTGAATATAGAATTTATATATGCACTATATGGAGCCTTCAGCCTCCAGACCGAGATTTAAAAAAGAAAAACACACACACACACACAAAAAGACTGCAGTTGATGTACTGATAGCAAAGGATGTCAAAAAGTCTTGTTACTTGTGCATTTKAGGACAATTCCTTAAAAAGTCTGCCTGTTTTGAGCACCTTCTGTTCTTTGAGAAGTGGACTATAAACTTTATGAGCTCCGCAAAAGGGTGCTGAGGGAAAGAGGCCTCTGAAAAAATGGGATTAATACACACTGACCCAAGGGGCTATCTCCACAGCAGGTTAAAGTTTRACACTGTGCTCAGACACAGGTCAGTGATTCCAAGGAAAGACACTGCTACAGCCCACTCAAACTAAGGAAAGCTTAAGGAAACATGAACTTGGCGCGGCATGACTCAGAAGGAGATGGGGATTTGTAATGGGCTAAGATCTACCRGAAGGACCAGTGAGTACTGCTCATTCTTGCACACAGAGCTGCTTCTTGTGTCAGCTGCAGGCTGTAACCCAGACTGCAGGCTGAAGGCCAAAACAACACCAGTAAGAAAGAAACCCTCCCACACTCAGAGATGTGAATGAGCTCGGATCTCCGCAGTATGTAGCATTTCAAAGCTTCCAGGATACTGAAACATACAGAGTTATTTAGCAGCCTGAAAAGGTCAAATCTACTTTGCTTTCCACCACTGTTTACAGAGCACAGTAAGCATCAAAAGCAATAGGTCATGTACCTTCATTCTATAGATTTAAGGGGAATGGGAATTAGAAAAAAAAAAAAATTGTAAAATAACACAGCTATGAAAGGGACAAGCAGATAGCCAGAGCTTCCTCCTTAATATGAAATTTCACTTGCATTAGTCTAAAGTGGAACAATGCACATTTTTGCCATTTGAGGAATCAGTCTCAAGATTTGAATACTAAGCAGAGAATGAATCCCTAAACTAAAATTTCGTCATACACAACATCTGCCTAAAAGCCGTTTTGTACCTCTAAATCTTTCCTTTGATTATGACYTAAGAAATTAAGGACTTCATGTGAGCTGCTAGGACAATGAGTTCTTAAAAACTAAAAATYCCAAAGCTTCTCTTTGTCATGATGCTAACCTTTTTGTTTTGGATAGCAAAGGTATTTCAAAAGAAAAAAGACATTTTGCTCTGAGATACTATACTATGACACTTCAGAGATGTTGGTAACAGATGGTGTGGTCATTTTCCCATGTAGAAAATAAACATCAAAGTACTTAGAGAAAGGAGAAAACTATAAAACGGGGAACGCAGCAGCATATATTGAAACTCAATAAAATCTTTCCAACATGCTTTCTGGATGCTCTGGTCTTGTACCCTCAGCCGAGCAACCCTCCCATGCAGATAAACCCCGGCCCTGGGTAATTTCACAGAGCCAGCACCACCAGCGCAGCCACTCTGCCTGGCCCTGCTGCACTGGGGCTGCAAGCACCCGCAAAGCCACCCCGCTGTGGGATTCAGAGCAGAGCAGCACTGCAACAGTAACTCACAGAAAAGTAGAAGTTAAAATTGGATCAAGCTCCATGGAAAATCAATGGAATTCTGCCTCTCTACACCAGTGAAGAATTAGGCTCGAGATTAATTCTGACATGCTTTTAAAGGTTGTCCCTGTGGTTTTAAGTCTATTTCTTTGGCTGTGCATCAGTTGACCTCATTTAAGAAACTTTTCAGTAGTTCTGATCTGCACATCTGTTCAATGCAAGAACAAGACAATTTCAACAGTATTTTCAAAGGAGACTTCGTTTTGAAGACGACAGCCRTGCGCAGGTGACAGCTGTTCTGCCACACTGCCAAGTCCACAGCAAGCCTCATATCACACCCACAAAGCACCAGGAAACAACATGGGCTAGAAGTCACTGTAGCAACGTGGAGACTTCTCTAAASGATAAAATGTCACACAGTGCTGTGAGGGCAAGCAGGAAGCTCATCTCACCCTCTGAACTGCAAGCCCAGGGACAGATTTCTTTCCATGCTAGCACCTCCAGGCTCTGTGGTCCCAACATGCATCCCCTGCCCTCCAAGCATGGTTACCACACGCATCACTCTGTCACTACCATTTATTGCATTTGCATCAGCAGAAGTGAAGCAGGGTATTGATACRCTTTGCCAGATAAGAAACTGCAGAGAGCTGTAAGCACTTCAATACACTGAGAATGTTTGTGCTGACCTCTGAATCCGACCGTGTGGGGTAGCGTCCAGCCCCTCCCTTGCAGCAGGAGCAGCATATACAGTCCTTTGGAAAAAAAGGGCACCACTGTTTTTTTTTTTTTGGTTAACACTTCAACAACTATTTTAAGAGTGCCTACTTCCACTAGCTCAGTTCACTGCCACTGCCTTTGTGCTTTTATCTCACATAAGCATAGTGCAAGCCCCTTTTGACTCTACAGTTCACCTGCTTACACTTACCATTTTGTTAGGAGGAGGTGCCAAGYGTTACATTTTCCACAGCCAAATATATCATGAAGTCCACATTTTACCTATCCAGAACACACTGTTCAATCCAAAAGGGAATTCCATTTTCTGCAGGGTCTCTGGAAAAAAAGCAAGAAGATACTGAATTGACCCACTGCTCCTGCACAACAAGAGACCACAAAACTACCGTAATGTAAAATTGAGCACCTCAGTTGATGGGTCTGTCAGTCCTGTAAGCACTTTAATTACAAGTCCAGAGAGAACATGCAAAGAAGCACATATGGGTCAGCCCTTGATCAAACTCCTTACGCTTATTTATACTAAAGCGACCTGGGAAGAATAACTGCTAAGACATGTCAATGTCAGATGACAGAATTTGGTCCCAAAAACATAGTAAGATATCCTAGAACATTTTCTGTATTAGTTTTCTCTAAAGTTAGCCCATTTTTTCTTTGAAACAATTGAACTAACAGTTCACATGTGTTTACTGTATATTTAACTTCCAATATGTTTGGGTAATGTGTCAKCCAACCTACCGGTCTGATTTTGTGTATAGGTTTGTGATAGAAYATAAATTTGGCAAATTATCACAGACCTATTTTTTATTTAAAATCTAATTTTACTTTTGGAGACTAGTGCTGATTCACATGGTAACTGCCTTTTAAGGGACACACTTCTAAAACAGAACCATCTGAAAATGTTTTTAAAAGCAAAAGCGCCATCCAGACTGAAAAAACAACCACAGAGAACGCACAAAAATGGAAATTGGTGTTAATTAGCGTTCAATTCCTGACAGAAACTGAGCAACTGCTGAGCACCCAGATCCCGTCTCCACTGAAACCGAAGTTGGATCAAACCCAAATGAAAYTAACGGGTGTTGTAGGTACTCAGAACCATTTACAACTGGGCCACTGTGTTTTAACTTAACTGTAAAGAGACAGTAAAGATGTTCAGAGTGAACTCTGCTCTAAGCAGCTTTTTCAAATGCATCTAACAGCACAGCAGCAACRCCAAAGCATTTGGCACAACTACTGAGAAAGTAAGAGCTGCCCTTTAGCAGTAACCTTCTGTATCATGCCCAGTTTTGATAAAGGACTCGGGATATTTTATAGGATCACACAACATTTATTCTAATAGCTGAGACTATGACAATTATGGTAAAATGCAGCTGGTTCACAAAAATTTATTTTCTTGTCAAGATAAAAATCAAACTGTTGGAGTACGTTTGCAGTGCAGTTCTCAGAGATTTAGCTCTGTGTCTCATTAGAAGCAACCTTCCTTAATACCTTTCATGTTTACTATGAAATATTCACCATTGCTCAGTTGTGAATTTCCTGTGTGCTCACTTGTCCATAGTTTATATCAAAAATTTCTAGCAAAGTCATCTTTACTTTCATCTTATATTCAAGGTGCCCTCCAACCTGAGTGACCATGGGACTCAGACACTGCATAGTTAGGCTTCACTCCCACCTCTACAGGAGAGGTGTCCTGAGACTGAGGTGCAAATGTTTGCATGAGTGGTACCTGGGATGCAGTTTAAGGAAAAATAGTTTTTTAGTACATAATACATTGCAATTTAGTGCAACACATTCAGTACAATAATATTTTATAATACATTTAGTACAATACATTTTAGTACATAAATACATTGGTAAGTAGATCTATATTTGATATATACAGGCAGGGCCATGGATGGAAGGGCCATCTATGTCTTGGGAGACRTAAGTGTGAATAAACCACACGGGTTTTACTGCTTTAAAATGCTCCCAGATATCTGAAACTGTTGCTCCATTGTCCTTMCATCCTCTCTGTTTTGGTTTAAATACAGAACTTCTTGCTAAACAGCCTATCGATAGCCTCTTGACATATATCAGTAAGACATACCATGTTCATATTCCAGTACAAAACAAACAAAAAAACATAGGGAATCATACCCCATTACTCATAGGTAATTAAGAAAGCTGATCAATTAAAATCTAGCATTAAATCAGTGAAACAGAGGGTACAGTGGGTAATTAACAGCAAACTTCAACTTTATGGCAATACTAATGCAYCACAATTATATAGGAATACTGAAACACCCTAAATGTGAGAAGAATTTAAAAGCCATCTGATATGGCTGAATATCAGCACTTACTGAACAGAGCTGCAGTTACAAAATATGCTCAAAAGCTGAACAGCAGCAATGCCCCCTGTCATTCATTTCATTAGTTCTTCCCTTTGTACATCTCCTTCCCTTCCCAAATATAGGCAGACTTTCAGTAAATTCTTCAGCAAAATTCATATCCTCTCTCATTTAAATGCACTCCTGTCTCTTTTAGCTAGCACTAACTCCTCAGAACAAGAATTAATTTCTTTTTCATTGATTTCAATAATATTTGAAAGCAAACAACCTGCAACCACTATACTGAAAAGATGCAGTGCACGAGTGCACGCCAGCTTGCCAAATGACGAGCTAACAGCAAGGATGGGCATCAGTTGATAGAACCAGGGAGACGCCTCTGATTTACAGCAATTTTTATTACCATTCTTTTGTTAAGCAACCATATCTACTTATTAGTACATAACATGGAGCCAAGAGCTCTACAAAGATATAGTATTTTAACCTGGATTTGGTCAGAAATAAGGATCTGAACCAAGTCACTGCCTGTTTTTATTAAGGTTAGAAAAATATCATTTGAGCTACAAAAGGAAGATAACGCACTAAACGTCAGCAGGACTGGGAGATTTTGTTCATTGAAAAATTAAATCATTGTGGGCTTCAATGAATGTAAAAGTAGCTAACCTGAACTTACTTTAATGATGTCCCATCTTTCCAATCTATTCCTTTACTGAGCTCTTCCTCCCTGATTGGATGCTTTATGGCCTGTTGGAAACAGCTACCTGTGAAGTCAGTGCTTGCAACAAGCTGTTAGAAGTCTTTTTTATCCAGAAAAAAAGMGAACTGTCCTGAACTATAAATCTGTACACTGAATCATTTCAACATCCTCTTATATACATAGGATTCTGCCTGGTACTCTGCCCAAACGATAACCTAAGGGGTAGCAGTAACCTGCACTACCTTCTACCTTAGATTATGGAGATTTTGTTTCACTCATTCAAAGACTTTTGAATCAACTACTTACTCTCAGGCATCCATTAGCATCAGCCTCCATGTAAACCACACCTGGAAGCCATGATTTGCTCCTATGGTGATGAGCAGAGGAACTGCAGCCAACTGCTGATTTCTATTGCTTCCTGACATCTCCCCAGAAGTAGAAAGTAGCAAAAATTCCTCATTCCACTAATTGACAAGCTCAGTGCCAGTCCTCCGCTCTCTGTGCAGGCTGTTCCTAAGCCATTACAGTTAGAAGAAGGTATTTTCTCCTTTTGCTGTTCCAGAAATGTAGTAAATGTAGGGCAGGGATCAAATAATCATCTACAAAGTAAAAGCAAGAGGAAGTATTTTGTCAATATGAAGCTATAGCTATGCTACACATCACGACACAACCAACACCCTCACAGGTGACAGGTCACACTGACTGTAGGCCAAGAGAATCACCAGCTTTCAGGAGTCAGGCTCTGCTGGTAAAAACAGTGCCCATCTACAGAGAGGCTCTGCAACGGTGTCTGCAGTTAGTGAATACAGTTCTGAACACACAAGAGATTTGTGAAATCAGGATCTGAACAACAACTTGTTTTACAGACTGAAGCAGTGTCTTGATTACTGATGTATCACACATTGCTGCGTATATTTTAAGTTTGTCTTTTACCAGTATGTCTGGAAAACATACACACCCTATTCRTGAAACAGCACAGTGGAACCATGATCTACTTGGAGACGGAGTGGCATTGCCAGTGTATTATCAAAGCCATTTTCCCCCCAAATCAAATGCCACTTTAAATGGGTATTTAATGCAGATACTGTGGCCCACAGGAATAATAAATGTGGCCCACAGGAAACTAATTATGTTAAATAATTCAAGAGAACCTAGCATGCTTAATTGTTACACAAATGCTAATTATCTTTCTCCTGCTCTTGTTATCCCCACCACCATCACACATTACACACAATAAATAAAAATTATTCTGGAAATATCATCAAAGGTAAAAGTAGCCAGAAAAAATGAAAAGGTATTTCAACACACAGAAAACACACTAGGTTAGATTATCAGCTAGTGGAAGATTATATAAAAATCCTACACACTTTGACAGCACCAGCCTATTTTCTTAAAGAATCAGTTTGACTATAGAAGAGATTTATTCTCTTATATATCCTCATACCAGAGAAACAGGACTCAAAAGGCTACCCGAGACAGATATTACTAAACCCAAGTCAACTAGCTAGACAGCACCAGAGACTTAACACATTGGGATCTCTACTCCATTTGGATCTCATGTGTTTGCATGTGGTAGTTTAAATGAAGATTTGCTTCATCCAGTTAGACAAAAAGTTTGAAAGCATGAATACTTCTAAAGAATTAGAAATACACAGTTCCCTGACTGTTACACTATTAAAACACAAAAACAACTATTTTAAATACGCAACTTTTTCTTGGATGGCCAGGCAGAAAATTCATCGGGTAATAACCTTCTTCAGTCTTCTTTCAATCAGGAGCACTGGACTCAGGAGGGAAAGGGCACGTGCAAAGAATTTGCCCTAGACAGAGGTGATATAGTGAGAACCACTAGCAGCCATCTGCACAGGATATGATATTCAGGGCATTTCTTTTTAACAAGCAACAAACCACTGAATTCAAAACAAAACAGAAACTAACAAACACCAAACAGTTGCAGCTCCACCTGTTAACTCTCTTCCAAACTCCACTCTAAGCTGACACCTTTTTCCTAAGGTGACGTGTTAAGGAAAATACTCCTTAAGAGATGATTAATTTCCTTTGCTTTTTATTTCCTCTGCAGTACAGTGAAAATCTTTAGAGCCAGAGGTTGACTTAGATTACCTTGCTAACTAATAAAGAGAGTTTTGTACAGGTTTTTAATTAGGTCGCCTAAAGCTAATTCTTTCTTCATTATTTATGATTCTTCTTTCCACAGGGTAATTACTACCAGTAGCTCTCTCCAAGTATAGGTGCACAGGGAGAACAACACGTCAGCGAGAAGCAGACATTTCTACCTCTTGCGCAGACACCTGCATCTAACAGTAACTGTGTGAAATGAGAGCTGGCACATGCAAACATCAGCTTTGCTCTTCTTCAGATTCCTGTTTTGCTGGATAGCTACAAAAGACAGCGACTAGGCAGGTAGCTGGGACACCTCTTTCCCCTCTCACCACCTAAATTCATTTGGCATTCACAGGTTAACCGGAAACTCTTCTGGGCAAGGCTACTCTCACTTTCATGCTGCCTACTGTACTGGGCCTCTGCCAACAGTGAGGAGCTCTCAAAACCAACTTTAAAACCATCATCTTTTATTTGTATAATAAGTACAGCATTTGCCACCTAGAAGAATACTGAACAGAGAAGACTGGCTCCAACATTCATGTTTGAAATTACTGAGGAAGTTGGTTTTAGGGGTACCTAGTGAGGTGTGAGATGTGGCAGAGGCTGCAAACAGTGAATTATTTATACATATTTACCAAGAGTTGTTTCTACTGTGTTGCCTTTGCCAGACTTCACGTCCCATGTCTGCTCATTTACTGCGGCCATGAGGGAGGCCGAGTTAGGCTGGTAAACATCAGCTCAAAGCGCATTTTAGACTTGCACCTCCCAGAGGACTGCACTGAGGAGCAGAGCTCCGACAGGCAGGACAACTACCAAGGCCAAGCTGCTCAGCTGCAATTTTAAGGTGCCATCATCATTATTTCTTGGCAGAGATGGCTACTGAATTCATGTGAGCAGGATATGAGTGTGAAAAATATACACGCCACTAAAGCACAATTATCACCTAGTCTAAAAGGCTTATTACCTGCCAACTTTTCAATTGTATCAACCACTGTTTATCCCAAAACACATAGAGGCACCAAATTCTCCAGTATTCACTTTTGTAAGAGTCCATAAGGCAGGATATTTTGTGCACTGTACCTCAGTGCAGTTCAGCTGTGCAGATTCCTTCCTTTTCCTTAGCCATGCCGAGACAGAGCATTTAAGGTCAGTGATTACATATGCACAGCACATCCTCCTTCCATTGTGTGCTCTGCTTTGTGGAAGCTTAATAAGTCTCTGAAAAAAATGGGTATTTCTGTCCAGTTGCATTTGAATGTAAGGACTTTTTTTCTTTTGCATATACACAGATAGACTTAACACTATACCTGTAAAATCATGGTGCAAAAGTGCATCTATCTGTGTATATGAGGAAAAAAAAAGAGATTTATTTGCATTGTAGCCTTAAAAGCTGTCACTGATTGAAGCCTTCATCTCCCAACAGCCCAAAATCATGAGCAGCCAGTGAGCTCACAATCCAATCTCACTGGAAGATATTTTTAATTTTTTTTTACTTTACATACAGAAGAAAAGAAAATAATTATAGGAATGACTTTCCACCATGTACTTTATTAGCATGAATTATAAAAAGCCTGACAGCAGTCCACTGAAAAAGAATGAGAAAAAAAACCCCACACATACACCCTCCACACCACATTTGCTTCTTGCTTTCACAGACAAAAGAGAGCAAGGGCTGTTTCTTTGCAGCTTGGATGCAAAGACACAACTCAGACAGTTAGTCCCACAAGACAAGCGGCCTTCATGGCTGCACTGAAAAATGCACATAGCAGTTTCTATGCCACGTACCCACTAAAATCCCCTCTCATTGCTCCACTACCTGCAAATGAAATAGCTGTCCCTGAGGCAACAGGTGGAGCAATGAGATTTCAGCACACACTTGTACTTTGATAGGTGGCCCCCTCTTCAGTTCTGAGCTGAATGCTTCAATAAATTTTGACTAAAATGGAACAGCAGAGAGGTCAGAACACAGGATGATCAGTAACTGAACAGACTTACGCTTTCAGGATACACAGAGAATTGCTAGAGACCTTCCCAGTTCATTCAAGAAGGCTTCCTTGCCTGAGTTTACAAGATTTAAGCTTCCTAACCCCCAAATGATTCTTGTTACATTCTAGTTACTCACCTTTCTGAAACTCTGATATAATGTCCTCACTGCTTGAAGTGGGTCAGAGCCTCAAGCAAAAGATTTTATGTTTCTACAGGGAATTTCTCAGCAGAAGTTTAGATTCTCAAAAGAATTACATTACCCAGGTTTTCCCCTCACTATATTAAAAATAGAGTAAATATTAAAAATAGATAGGAGTTGTTAAGATGTTTGCATTCTGCACTTCTAGAAATCTAGTATTCAAGTTGTCATAAAGTGCCACCTCATCAGAACGTGGCAAGAATCTGTAAGACACAGCAACAAGAGAGACCTCTTCACTCAAACCTCATACGCTAAAACCCAAATTACTGTTTCCAAGTCTTACAGCCACATGTTACAGTCATGCTTCAAATTAACAGAAATGAAGAAAATTAACACAGAATTGTATGATAAGCTAAGAGCAGACACTTGCTATTTTATTTTGCTCATGAAGAACCCTAACCCAGAACTGTGAAAACCAGTGGCAGGCTTTGCTTCCTCAGCGAGTAGAGATGGGTACTAATGCAACAATTTACATGCACAAACATGTTTAACACTTTAAAGGCAAGAAAGACACACTGACACTGTGAACTCCACAGGCATTCAATACACAGCACATTTCTCCCTGCGAGCATGTAGTCATGTGCTTGCAGCACTCCTCATTTACATGTCGCATATAAACACTAGAGGCAAGAGCAGAAGTTGCCTGCAGGTTTGCATCCTCTTGAAACAGGCAATTCTTCAGGTTTATTTAAAAGTGGACTGCGGTAACCTGCAGAACAGTAAATCTGCAATACTGAAACACTAAACAAGCAGATAAGGCATGATAACAATTGCGTAAGTTAATGCATACACTATTCTGTAGTATCTAGAAAAAGTCTGCCAGTGTTATAAAATTGTTCTCTTACATCTTTCTTCAAACAGGCCAGGGTACAAACTTAATACGCCAGGGTACAAACTAGACTGCAGAGAATGCCAATGCACACTACCATAAGGCTAAGGCAAAGCAAGAAGGATGGTAAGCAAGGAGAACAGTGATGAAAACAAGAGAAATACCATCACATTCAAGTTATCAAGAGGGAGCAAAAATAAAAGCCACTTGAAGAAGTAAATGCAAAAAAACCCAACACAGTTAGATTTTGAGATTAAAGGACTTCGTGGCTAGCCCAAAATGACTTGAAGAGTTCACTTGAAGAGCTCGAACCGAAACAAAAGCCCTTGCGTTTATATCGGTAACAGAACAATAATCAGGCCTCTGGGCTAAATAGGAGAACAAGGCGTATCAGGACTGAAGTACAAATTGTTGTGCTCAATCTTAGAAGTATTTTCATCTACAAAAGTTATTGTAAACAGTTTTGTTTTAGAAGCTGTCTTCTGAGATGCTATCATACAAAAGTACATAGAGAAGAAAGTAAAGAGATGTTTTTCTCTCTCTGAACTTTGCCTTTAAAAAAAGGTTGGCAGAGAGGAGAGGGGTCAGACAGGCCCTCATTCTTAAGAGTACACTCATACATTGCTACACTTTAWGTCTTGCTACACTTTAAAAAACAAAGTAATCAACATTACAAGACTGATCAAGAGCTGCTTCCTAACTGCAAAACTGAAAGTACAACCTGTGTGAGAATGTCAGGGATATCCCCATCCCTACCTCAAACGTTCAGAAACATGGTCCTAAGGCTGCACTAATTTCAGGGCATATTGTTGGAAACACCTGCATGGCTGTATATGCACATGAACAATAAAAAATAAATGCCATGAACTTTCCTTCTCTTTAATAAGCAAGAAGTGCATCTTAACTCGTTTGGCGGTTGATTGTATTCACTAGTCAAAAAAGCAATAGAGAAACCGCCAAAGGGTAGAGGAGCAGACACACTAAACAGGATGCAGCGGACCCTGCGGGAGATGACTACTCCTAGCAATACTAAACTTCACGGCCACCAGTTCTGTGACACTGAGGCCAGCTGGGACTACGAAAGGACTCTTGCTAAAGACGACGCGGACAACACAGGCTCATCACATCAGTTTGTGACTCCAGGACAGACGCTGCTCCTGCTCAGCCCTGATACGGAAGCACCACCCAGGCCCGGAGCAGCAGCAGGACAAACAGGCACGTCTGGGCTCCAGCCCCTTCCCTCCTCGTCCTCACAGGCCTTGGCTCTCCCGGTACCCCCTGCACTCTCCTCCTCTTCCCTTCTACAGGATATTTGACCAATGTGAATTACAGCACAGCAGAAATACTCTTCACGGATTTCTCTATAGTACTTTATTATTTTCTTTTTATTTTTCTCTTGTCATTCAATCCTGCAAAAAACTCTCCACCAGCACCTGCCCTCTCCTCCACAAGGGCACCTAATTCCAGCATCTTCCTTCAGTCTGACTGATTCYGGCAACGAGGCAGGAATGAACTTACGGTTCCTCACAGGCTGTCGGGGAAGCTGCGGCCCCTTTCTCGGGCCAGGAGGCTCCCTCTGGGCCGCGTCCCACCGGCGACACCCGTGAGCGGGGCGGCCTCGCCCTCCTCCGGCGCCACGCGAGGAGGGGGCAGCGCGTCCCGGGCCTCAGGCCCCGCTCCGGCCTCGGACGCCGCTCCAGGGCCCGTCGGCCCGCCCCGCAGCCCGGGCGGCGCCTCAACGGCCCGGCCCTTCCCAGCATGCACCGCAGGCGGCACCGCCCTGTCACCCGCGGCCGTTGAGGCGGACCCGAGACACGCGCTGAGGCTGGTCCGTGTGACTTAAAGGAAAACATAAACATATGTACACATAATGTACACATATATACACCTGGAGATCTGCTGGAACCCAGCACCCCGGGGTTAGGCGAGTCTCCTCGCAGGAGCGTCTCCTCGGCGTCGTGCGAGGCCGCAGTAAGTCGAGCGATGTCGCTGCGCGCAGACCCGGTGCCAGCRCCTCGGGAGGAGGCCAGCGCAGCAGAGCGGGGCCTAAGAGCGTCCCTCGGGTACCCAGAGACAGCACTGGTAAGAGCTGAGAACAGATACACGGATTACTAATCCTACAGATCCTGTAGGAATTAGTTACSCAAGGAATCTCAACCGTTTTGGTGGGACTGCTTCTTAAAAAAGAAAAGCACATGAAAAAAAAGGAGGGAAGCTTTGTTTTTGACTTCCCAGAACCTTGCTCTTTCTAGTGGGGAGGCAGGGTGCCCTTGACTGCTTCTGGTCAGTGGGACATTTAGCAGCAAGAACTTTCTTTGAGTTTCATTGATACCTGCAAGGAAAGAACGATACTCTCTTTCGTGTACCATTCAGCCAAAGATGAGAAGGTTGCGAGGGTGCCAATTATATAATCTGAGTTGCCTTGTCAATAGAGAGTTTTGCAAGACACAGTTTGGTTTGCTGGATGAAAATTCAGTTTTTATTCATGTGCTTTGATTTCGTGGCTACACTGTTTTATMCATGCATAGACATCAGAATGCATGCATTAGAAACACCATCTGAAAGGAAGATTCCTCAAATTAATCCTTCCAGCAGGATTTCACTGCGTCGGGTACTCTGTATCTCAGGTAGCATGCCAGCAAAGCCAATTCAAGACCAGGGTTGCTGCGTACTGCACTGGAGACAACATGTGCTCGCACAGCAGGACAGAGCCCAGAGCTGTGATGCTTGGCCCTGCCCCAAGTAGGTGGGTTCCCACAGCGCCGTGAGCACACCAAATCTGGCCTGGAAGTTGTATAGCCATATTCATGCTGGTTTACATCCAAATTAGTAAATCCTATCTCTTACGAGTTTAGGCCCAGAACCAAGTCATACACAGCCACAGGGTTTCCCTGCCTAAAATGGCTTGTGTACAGTCGGTGGTGGCCCTCAGAGACAGTATCTCTCCTCTCCCTGATCGAGGGATACGTGCGCTGTGTTACAGTGCTTTAGGTTGCGAGGACTTTGGGACAAGCCTCTGCTTACGAGTCTGGGTGGTGACTTCCATCTTGTGGCGTCGCTGTTGGCATCAGAGCACGAGTGCTCCTGCAGCGTGAATAATGACAGCTGCTCCTGCTGGAAGAGGACGACAGCGCAGTGAAACTGCTGCCCTTATGGAAACAAAAAGAGAAGAACAGCCCGTAAAATGCATCCGAGAGAGAAACAATGCCGACCTTATTAGCCAAGTTACACACAAGCTTAAAAAKGTATCAAACAATCCAGACCTGAAAATTTATGTTCAAAGCCGTGAATTCAGAGTTAATTTATTATCCAGCAGATTTCTAGCTTCACTGAACATAATAGGATTTGCTACTCTGTTAAATGGGCTTTTCCCTAGCAGCACCTTGTTTCATTAGACCATTTAGCAGAGGTTTGCRTGAATGAGGTGTGTAAACACAGCACAGCTACACACCAGCTGCCCCTCTCTTTTGCACTCCGAGAGGCTAAAAGCAGGCAATGTGCACACATGTACTGCCCTTCATGCACGTGAGCGCGCGCATGCACTGTGCTCGTGAAGGCAGGAGGAGGTGGTGGGATCCTCTTTGCTCCAAGGAAACTGTAGGGAATTTCACAGATCCCTTGAGAGAAGGATTTGATTTGCTAATGGCGTCCAGAGTGTTTCAGAGTTCAGAGGTGGCAGTAGATTGCCTGCACCAGGAAAGCTGGCAACAGGTTCTCTGTGAGCCAGCTAACATTTAGGAACAAGTCAGATGTAAACAGAATTGTCTCTAATTAATAATGCTTTGGTTCACAGCAGTGCYAAGTAGAACCCAACAAAATCAAGGCTCCAAGACCCACTTTGTCGCCCGTGAAATACCAGAAATCTAAGTGACAAAAGAGAAAAAAATCACGAGGAAGGGGAAAGGCCTTCACTTCATGGAAGTGATACGGAGGCACAGAAATAGAAAGTGATGCTGGATCCTGCTAATGGACCCAGGAATCATCCCTAGTCCAGTTTGTTCACTCAGTGCCTCAGTGAAGCTCCTATTCTGACAGTCCTAAGATCCTATTCTATCATTCCCAAATGCCTCCCGTTCTTATGTCAACCTTCGTGATGCAGACAATGCTCTCTCTTGTCCAGGGCTAATTGGAAAATTAATTTTCTGTCAACTTTTACTTTTCCAAAATGACAGTACCTTGCCATTCTGACCAGCAAATCGAGGGTAAATGCTGTAATCCTTAGTCAGGCAGCACATCCATTAAGAAGACATTTTGTAGCTTTTCTTGTGTTACTGAACAATTGACTGACCTTTATATTCTCACTGTTTACAATAATCCAATTTGCATAGATAATATTATGAGGTTTTCTGAGGAAAATTTATAAGCAGTTCAGCAGCTATTAGATGTTGTTAGCAAACCTCCATTTATGGTCAGGAACAGAATAAACCCCACCAAACTGACAAAGAAAATAAGAAAGCCAATGTCTGAATTCCTGACAGCATCAGTAACAACATGCTTAGTGTGAAATGGCATGAGTTTTCCCTAGATATCCATTTTGTGACATTATAGAATAGAAATCTTGTTGAAAATGAAGTTAGTGTACAGCACTGAACAAATTAATAAAAGCTGTGGGACCCGAAACAAAACATTTTCTTTCTCCATCACTTTCACTTGCGTGTGTATTCATGACTGTGTGTAAATCTAAATACATTTGTAAGCCTGAGGGTAATGTTGATTCAGAAACACAGTGAGAACAACAATTAAAGAACCAGTGATCTGCTGAAATAAATGGCAACATCCCGGTGATTTCAGCAAACACAGAATTTYACCCCAGATATTTAGGCCAAACATACAACAGCCAGGAAGTAATAAGTTTGACTCTTGAAATCCAGTGAATGGGAGAATAAAGAAGGGCTTTAGAATACCATMATTTCTCTAAATTTTTCCTTAAAAAAGGCAATGTACAAAACATTTTTCCCTTTGCACACCCTTCCTCCCTCCATCCCTCCAATTCATAACCTGGTGACTCCTCTCTCTATAACCAGAACCTTTAGAGGCAGCATAAGTTCCTTCAGACATGCCTCAGTCTAGAGCTGGGTAAGTTACTGCAAGAYAGTCTAGAGCAGAATTTACTTTCAAGGTGTCATGGATGACTTCCCACTGAGTTTGCACCAGGATCATGTAGGAGGGCATCAACACAGACTAGCTTGTGTAGTGTACATCCATAGCATCATGTACCGCTTACCTGCTTTCATATGGAGGCAAGTCTAAATTTGTTCTTGTGCCTCYATCCTCGAGGTATCTCAGCATTCCTTACTTACCCTTGCAGCTGCCATCCTGAGATATGGAGATGCTCCAGATGGGAGCATTGAGGCAAAGAGAGATCATAATTTACCCTAATACATTTAAACTGGTTTCAGAGCCTGAGTTACAGAGGACATAGGCATCATTAAGTGTGTGATGATGCCTGCCAAAATTTCTGTTGATCTCCTTTGTGGCCCACCAAGGCTGGCATGACATGTTCATGCGATTTGTGTAGCTGCAGCTGTCTTGGGCCATGGAGTGAGTGATGGTGCGGATGCCATCAGCACATCCCTCAGCGCCCRAGAAGCTAGGATGACTTCACCGGTACTGCCCATGCACAGTATTTGAAGGGGRATGTTGGGAGCCTCAGATATCTCATTTCACTCTCTGGTTGACTTTGAGCAAAGCAGCTGTAGAGGCATGGCCTAGCAAGAGCCCACCCCTCTCTGCTTCATCAAGGAAAACAAGGGGCAGAAGGATGCCTCACGACAAAAATGAACCTTTTTTATTGTCACTAGCCTTACCCTTCTCTCTGCTTGTTACAAGGTGACAGCAGCAGACAGTTGAGTTTAACACCACTGTTACAACAACATTCTTCAGACAGAATAGAAGTCACAGCAGAAGAAAACCTTAAGTCGGAATGATACGTGTCTGGGACAACCCTATTGTTCTAATTTTTTGGTATTTATGTTTCATTAGCTAGTGGTTCAAAGTGATTCTGGGAGTGAATCCCTCCTGGATGAGTCCCAAGGTCAATTTCATAGCTGCAGGACCGAGAAATGCACTGAAGTCTGGCCAGCTGATAATCTTTTGCCTTGCTCATGCCAATTGAATCCTTTCTTCTTTTGGATGAAACTTATCCTGGAGCGAGCTAGACTGTAGGCCCCTGCTAAATAATGATGATTATGTTCTTTTGCTCACTGCAGACAAAGAATTATAGCCCCTCATTTAGAACTCATTTCAAAACCATGAGATTCTGTAATTGAAAGTGGCTGAAGCTAATTTGATAACCCAGTTCTGAACATAGCCAACTAACTACTTTCCTTTTGTCCTTTCAACAGTAATGGCCTTGTCAGGAAAGTCTTCTGTGCTACTTTTAAGAGGGCAATTACGATGGAGGTTGAAAACTGCTGTTCTGTGACGGACTGCAATTTCAATATTGCTTTCAAGTTTTCAGCAAGGCCGCGGGCATGTCAGTAAGCTGAAAAGCCCTCCAGTCACATCTGCCCCCGAAACACCTGCCCAGTGCTACCGGGCTGAGGGGACAGGAGTGCACTGAAATGCAGAGGTCAGTCCAGGAGAGTGGTGACACCGCATAAGGCTGCACCGTTTTTAACTTGCTTCCCCCAGTGGCTTTTGGAGCAGTATCTCAGTGCCCTTATCGTGGTTGGCAGCTAGCTCAAACATATTTGACTGTTAACCCTTGCCCACTAAAATCCCAGTAGTGAATTGGGGTGCTCTGAAAGCCCCTTCCCACTCTCAGTCCCTGTATGGGGAGGTTGCACAAATGGCCAGATAGAACAAATTCTTGTGCATAGGGAGTGGGCAAAATTTATATGTACAGACAGGAAAGAGAYAATCTCAATTTTCCCCAACAAAGAGCTACATGTGGACAAAAAGCTTCAGAAGCACACTAACATGCAGAGCTGACTGCACTGGCAAYAGCAGGTGAAATAATTTGTAGACCTTACTGTCTAGGAATCATTTACATGCCACAAATACTTCAACATGTTTGCAAAATAAACCTTAAAAATACTTAAAGATCTTTTGCATAGGATTCTGGAGACTGAACAGCTTTCCTTGTAAAACCTTTTTTTTTTTTTGCAGTGATCACCAAGGGAAACATGCTGCCTGCAAAATATATACCTCTGGCATGTAAGTAAATTTTTCTTAATGTTTCTAGGATTCTGGGTCTTCCTTGTGGTAAATGGAAGAAATGTACGTAATGTGGCAAACATAGCCTAGAGCTGTACTCAGAACTGTTCTGGGTGTTGTAATAATTAGCCTGAGCAAATTGCTAAACTGTGTGCTGTGATAAAATGATGGATTAGAGCATGGGAGAAATCATTAACACATTGATTAGCAGCACATGCCTTCAAAATCTCTGTCTCAGCAAATTCAGAGCATTGTTTGATCTTTGTAAATGTTATAAGCCCTGCCTTTCATAAGCAGGAATCATGAAATACTAACATACAAGTCACTGAAGTACAAAAATTAAATCTTAACCAATAAAGTCWGTTCTCAAATGCTTTTGAATACTTACTGCAGCCATTCATGTGGGATTCCTGCTCTATGTCCTTCTGTATTCACACAGAGGGGACCATAACAGTGTCTGCGTGATGCTGGGTCTACTGCTCAGGGATCTGCCTCCAGGTTTTCTGGTGCACATCCCCTCCTTATCTCTCTCCTGCATAAATTTCAAGCATTTTACAGTGGTGCTGATGTGTGTTTATACAACACAAGGTATACCTCCTAGTATAAAAAAAAAAGGATCGTTATTAGAGCCTGGATAGGAACATTAATTTTTTGAAAAATAGTTTTGCTTTGAATACAATAGGAATTTGATTTTCTTCTTTTAATTAAAGAATATGTGTGCCTGCCTTTATATACTGAAAGAATCTCTTGACCGGTGACTACATGGTTCACTGGCAGCTTTCTGATGCTCGGTGTTTCCTCACGGTGGCTTTAATAACCAATGCAGCTCTGTTTATTGCCAAAGCTAATAGCAAGAGGCTTCATTTCTTATTCAGCACAAGTACACAGGAGTTTATAAAATTATTCATTTGAATGGGTTTCCTTTTATTAGGATTAGCAGGCCTATCTCATTCTCTTCCCACCCCCCATCTCTCCATCCTCCTCTCTGCTTTGTTTTAAATAAGTCGAGACACATATATTGAATTCTAATACATCATTGTAACAAAATGTGGGTGTCGATAGTGGCAAGCTGCTGTGAAAAAGAAATATAGGAGCCTACCCCATAGCTCTATGTCAGCACGTTTATCTAATCCCAGAGGATCCCCAAATTCATTATCAGCAGAACATAAAATCAATACAAGGCTGTGATTTCACTTACTGACTCTGGGTACTGCTACAGGAGAGAAGATTACAGATATAGGCCTTGCTGTAGTGCTTTTTGCCATAAAATACAAATGCCTCACAATCACTGGTAGTGATAAGGATAAATTAATCTCCATTTTCATACCTGGGGAGCTGAGGTGCAGGAACCCAGCTGTGTTGCAGGCTGTGCAGTGGAGATGCTCAATCCATTCCCCTACCACCATCAACCGCACTCAACGCACGTAAAAAGTGGGGGAAGGAGTGAGCCCAGGCTGGCAACTCATCTGGGAGCACGAGGCAGAGAACAAGCCAGCTGATAAAAGCCCAGTTATCACAGCTCAGACCTAGATAGGCCTCCTTTTCCTTCCCATAAATCTCTCTGCTGGTATCTTCTCGTCTTTTTAATATTTCCCTCCCTTACTTAATATGCAGCATGCTCTATGCTGGCCCCTACACCTGTCTACTGCTTATTTCTTTATTCCTGATGTTACTCTGCTTCAAGACCTTCCCCTGTGCTCCATGTGAAAACAGACATGGATCATTCTGCCCCAGAGAAAAGTTGGGACAATCCAAAATGTGTGATCTCTTCTATCAACTGCTACCCCAGTATGGCCAAAGCTTTCATTATTAYGATTATATTACTGAATCCACTGCACACAACTCTTTGTCATTAAATGTTTTTTGAGTCCTACGCTGGACTAGAATGGGAGGAAGAGGAAGAAGAGGAAGAGATCTGAAAAATCTTGCCTCACTAGAAGCGAACATCTCAGTAATTTCCTACGTTTCATTGTCCATCTAAATCACAGCCACGGACACTGGTGACTTCAGAATCTGCATCTGTAAATKAAAGAGTATTTCAATGAGAAAGTAATTTATTTCACATAATATGAATCACSAATTTAGGTAGGAATCTATTCATTAAAATGCTCTTTTAATAACACAAGCAAAAAGAATACTTTTGAAAGGTGAAAGATTTACAAATGTGATCTTTAGTTCCTGCAGCTCCTGCTTCAGTTCAGTTCCTACTGCAAGGCAGAAATGAAAGACAATAAATTCTTCTGCAGAGAGAGTCCATTTTATGAGTGCCTGGTGGTATACTTAACAGCTCMGTGTTTCTCTCCCAAAATCTATCATCTTGTTGGAGTTTTTTTAATTAATTGGGCAATTTCATCCGTAGTTGCAAGAGAACCTCTTAGGACAGCATTAATTTTAGTAGTGTCTTAAAATGGCAAATTCAAGATGAGCCACTAACAATGAATCTATGTAGTTGATAAGTTTTGTTCTTGCTACACTCGCTTGGCAATACAGTTGTCACAGCAATGGCTCTGTTTTGGCACCATCTTCACCCATTCCTCATCCATTGCTTCCTATACTCTAACACATCTTTAAATAGCAATATAATTTCTGCCTTACCATACATGCAATGTCACATAGTTCAACAAACTCTTCTTAAACATTTACATCAGCATCTGTCTGTCAGATCAGCCATCAAATGTTCTTTTCTGGAAGAGTCTAAATTTCAGCTACCATCATAATATATCATCTCTCAGAAGCAGTCTCAGAAATAGCTGTCACAAATCTAAGTGTCATAACCTCCATGAGCAGCCTTTACCTAACCAGATGTGGGAAATTGTCCTGATTCTTCACCAGTCATTAGGAACATCCAGGCTGCCAGCAAGGCAGGCAAATAACACAGCAGCCAGCTCCACCACTAGCTGTCCTATCTCAGACCACAGTAACAGCCTGAGTACAAGTCCTTATTTCTCTATTTTTAGKATACTTTCCCATTTTTATCTTTCTTTGGGGAGTCTGGAGAGCCTGGCATTGTTTGGAGCCTTTTGAAAAATATCAGCTGCTTTTCACTGACAAAAGCCCCACAGTACTTGTTAAATTTGTCTCGCATCTCCATTCAATTAGAAAAGATAGTTGGTATTTAGTCAAATGGAGTTTGCACCTGAAGGCTATGCAAGAGCACAAACAGCTTCTTACCATTAGCTTCAAAATAACAGTACTGGGAAGAACAGTCATGTTTTCCAAAGCTACACATGAGTGATTTGAGTACTTACACATTTCTTTGATACTTCATTATGTCATCAATGACACAGGACTGCACAACAAAAAACACTGATGGTTTAAAAGAAACCCTCCAGCACACCGAGGTATCTAGTTATGTGCTAATCCACATGACGTGTTCCTTCTAGACTCACTTAGAATTTGACTGAATGAACAAGGATAAACYTTCATATGTCCGATACAGTATCAAACAATTGCTCCTGTGTTTTATACACATGACCCCCTCGGTTTGTCTGTCAGTGGAGGCTAATAAAGACTACAGCTGAAGGTCTTATATGATTCAGCAAGGGCAAGAGCATATGAACATGGCTAGAGGCTGAAAAATGCTTCATGTTTTCTGGCCCGTCTTCTTGCTGTTAAAAAAGCAGGAGGAGAGTCGGGGGGAAGCTGATCTGGAAGTCTGGGATTTAGCCCTCAGGACTGAGAGGCTCCATCCTAGGGGTGCCTGGAGATGGCAGAGCCACAGGGTCTCATGTGCAGAAGGAAACATCTCCGTCGCTTTCTTGAGAAGTGTCAGAAAACAGCTGGCCTAACTACAGAAAATGGAAAGACTGCCAGGCAGCAAGGATTTCTACATCCCCTTCAATGTTTCTCTGCCAGTGCTCGACAGCAGCTAGCTACCAGTGTCAGTTTGCCTACCAGAAAGGGAAGGGTTTCAGGCCACAGCATTCTTCTTAACACAGAAAGCAATAAAATTCTAGTGTATTAAATACTGAAGCTGATGAAATCCCCTCTCATGGAAGGCAATGCCAAAACTGACTTCAAGGCAAAAAGCGTTTTTCCCATCCCATTGCTGTCTCTTTTATCAGATCTCTGTTTTCAGTTGTTGTTGCTGCCTTTTTTTTTTTTTTTTTTTTT
>PTEX01000149.1:1362025-1396379 GCA_003342815.1 Eudromia elegans | reverse complement strand
TAACACTTCTGTAATATAATAGTATTCTTCAAACTAAAAGGAAACGGTGACAGTATTTGTTTCAAGTTTTCCATCTCGCACAGTTCATTTTTGTAAGAATCAATAAAGGTCATGTTATTTAAAAATAAAAGCCTGACTAGAGTGCAGAAAAGACCACAGACCTGCTCAGTGTTTCCACAGTGATGCACATTTTTTTTTTCATCAGCAGATGGTAGAGCTGACATCTGCAAAAGCAAAGGGCACAGCTGGGTTACATCTCAGGTTATGGAAAGCAACAACATCTACTATGTGTCACCTGTTTGGACTACATAATTCATCTCTCTGTGAGAACAGAGTGCTTCCCCTATGCATAGAAAATAACTGCATGTTTCCTGTTTGTAACAAAAGTGATGCCTCTTACCCCGGTGAAGACAGAAGACCAGAGGTCCATTGTATTAATGCCTGGGTAAGATATTCATGACAAAATGCAAAGCTACCAATATTGTTTTTGCATTTTGGATTTATAACATCAGGGAAGACTTCATTAATCTGAAAGAAACACACAGCACTTTGACAAAACAGCAAAACCTATTTTTTCAGTGGAAATCAATGTGTTTCAGGACTGGACCATTTTTTTTTAAAGCTATGGTGATACCTGCACTGAGGACATCAGTTCCTGGCCTGGCTGCAGCACCGCAGGGCAGTGCGGACAGGGCCCAGTGGCCCTGCTCTGGCTGCCACCAGACCAGTCACCCGCAGCTGTCCTCAGATACTGATAGTCACTTCACCCAAATGGAGACAAAATCAGCATCCAGTCCTAGTGATAAAGCTAGGAGAACTCAGGGAAAGCCTACAGTAAGTTTCAAACCACCACGCAGAAACTGGTGAATTTTATTTCACACTAATTGTGTTTTTTTCCTGTCTTCACTGTCCAGCTGAAAAGATCTCCTTATAGCTCTGTTGCGATTCTGCCTGTGCCAGTGCTTTCCAACCTGGATTCTACCCCACAGATTCCACTTCTGTGGTCTTATTTGAATGCACCAACTAAATACACATTATTACAGATAATGTGGAGAGTGATATCTTGAATGCAGAATAAACATGTGATGCTGTCAGATGCTCTAATCTCTGCCTCAGTCCTGTGCATTCAAAGCAGCTGATAATGCAGTTCAGTGTCTCCCTAGAAGCAAGCAGGAGGTCTTGCACTTTCAGAGAAATAGGTGGTTTGACTGCAAGAACACTCCAAAGTTCCCTTCTGCCCCCTTGGCTGTACCCTTTTATAAAGACATGCTGATTGCATGCTTTCTCTCAGAGACTTTTCTGCATGCTGATGATAATATTGCCTTGCTTAAAAGAGTCAGGCAGAACAGTGCAAAGTATTTGCCAAACAAATGGTCAGAACTACTTAGCAGGGCCCTTTTATTAGAAAGGGCCATCTTATCTCTACAAAACAAGGTCTTTCTGGCTTGATTCAGGCTTGCATCTAAGCACAAAAAGGGAATGAGTATGAATGGCATCCTGTCCTCTGAGTGGGAAACAAACTCAAAAGTATGATTATGCCTTGTTCTTACCTCCAAAACAAATACATCCAGATTTTAGATCTTAATGTCATAGTTCATCACTGAAGCCTTAAACCCGAGAGCATTTTTACTTTTTCAGCTGATCTGTATTACACTCTTAGTAATGTGGCACTTCAGCTTGACATGAAACTGGAGGACTCTTCACAGCTTTCAAGAGGGTCCAGGTAATCCTACAAAAGTGCAATGAAATTAGATGCAAGCCAAATCTGTTGAACTTTTCCATGTATACATAGTTCATACTAAAGCAATCCCATCGGTGTCCTGCTATCATTTTTTATATATTAATGAATATTATTAACTATTAAGAGGGTAGTACTGCACCATTAGACTAATGATCCCCAGCCCTTACATCGGAGAGACAGCAGATTTCCAGCTCAGGCATCCTGGCAATTAGGAGAAATGACAAAGAACRACAAGAAAGCACAGTGCCACAGGACTAGTTTTGAAGCCCAGATGAAGAAAATCTCAGGAGCAGGATTTTCAGGCAAAATTCATGCGTCTGTGTGTCCTCGGCCTCTAACTGGACACACACAAACAGAAGTACTAGGAATCTGAAAAGCTCTCTCCATTCTTACCTGGCAGAACAAGAGCTATTTTTCACCACCRAAACACAARCTGGGGTTACTCTGGGCATCCTTCTCAAACAAGAAATCAGGCCACTGTCTTCTAATTTCAAAAGAAAAAGACATTTTTATTAAAAAGACACTGTAACTTACTGAGAGTACATCAAAATTGATAASAGCAGCCCAGTGAGCTCCTTGGCCAGTTTGGTCTCCAGGTGTTCCAAGGGACAGGGTTGGGAATGGGTCCTCTGCAGACACGGAATCAGATCCTCAGGTCCAGGGACATGTCACTGGAGTGAGTGACACTGCAAGGGGTCTGAGGAAGAGCAGACTTGTCTCTAGCTATTCTTTAGTTTGCTCAGTTGGCTTAAGAAACTTCTCTAAAGCAGCTGATCCTGCAAGCAGATAAAGAGAATGAATGAGACCTTATGCGGTAGGGGTAAGAGCAGGAAGCAATAAACTGTCAGTTGTATATGAGGATTAATACTGTCATTAAATAACAGCAATATGTACTTCAGAGTCTCATTTTCCAGGGCTCCAGATCTCATTTTATGCCCTTGATTCACTTTCTCCTTTTAACAAGCCTATACCCTGTGTTACTGCATATTCTTGAACACTCCTTCTCCCGCTGGTTAAGGGTGAGGAATAATGGACAACTGAGTGTAACTACCTGGCATGATGCTACCAGGCACAGCATGGACTCAGCAATAAACACTGTGTGCCACTAGCATTCATTCTGGGTGACAGACAGTTTCTTCTGTGGTGCTTCCTGCAGTCCCTTCTGCAACAACCCTGCTTGCAGGGCTGCTGGCAGAAGCATGGAAGATTTTGCAGGGAAGTTCATTGATATTACTGCTTTTCATTAGGAAATTCTCTACTACACCTGGCTAGGCAGCTTCACCAAGCAGGATCCCTTCCCACATGCTTGGAGACAAGAGTCACTCTTGCTCAGCTGGGATGTTGCTGCTCATACGTCTGCAGCGAGTCGGGGTGTGGGAATGGACTTGCCACAAAACAGCTGAAGATCATTGTGAATTAAAGGCCATTTTTCAGCTGAAATCAATGGGAAATAAGATCCTGAATTCTGGTTTCTCTCTCTCTCTCCCTAAACTGGCCAGCAGTAGCCTCAGGTATTTGCCTCCTGGGCAAGTTTAGGTGGCTCAGGCCAGGTTTCCTGAAGATCCCGTAATGGTCCCTGTCCTCAGGCCCCTGAAGGAGAACACAAGGAGACAGATGCTCCTCACTTGCAGAGAGGCAAACCAAAATATATGCACTTGCTGGATGAAATTAAACAACAGCAGGTGTCCTTCAGGGCCCTGAATGGCTGTTAGAGGAATTTACATTTGTGAATAAACAGCAGTAGAAATTATTTGTCTGACAGCTTCTCATTATTAAAATTAAAATCTGCTTAATCYTGCCAATTTTAGTGGGACCCGAGATGACCTGCTAAGTGCTGGTCACAGAAGTTAATGTTGCCTTATGGAAGTTTTAATGGAAGCAACCCTTTTTTTAGCATAATTCAGAATATTTTGGAGATGTCTTTGCAGMTGTTCAAGTCAATGGCAAAAGCCAAGGCAGCAACGAAGCAGAACTTTCCAAAATCTGCTGCAACGATGCCAGTCTGGGTCCTTCCATTAGGAAGAATTTTGAGCCCAAATAGGCAATCTGCTTCTTTCCCAGATGTGTGCTCCATCATATAGTGCCTGAGGCAGAAGATACACATCAACTTGACGAAAAGTCACTAATCTGCTATATGGCCTTCCTCAACATACCTTTATTTCTCTGCCTGTAAAACAAGGATGCTAGTGGTCATTTGTACTTTTATTATGCTCTTAAAGTTTAACATACTGGAAACTTTCTCCCTAGTGTTATTGTTAAATTACATAGTTTGAGGTATGAGACATYCCAGAATGTTGTAACTTCAAATGAGCCCTTAAATTCAAATATTGATCATTTAACGGAAAGCACATACCATACACGTTCAATGAGGCTTACTGTGAGCAACATTAAGGAAGATGGGGGAAGGTTTTGTGCTGACGAGCTTTCCTTTTTGCTTATATTTTATGGCTAATCAAAAGTGAGCAATTGATAGGCAGAACCAGCCATGTGAAGCAGATTTGTCAAAATGCAGAAAAATTGATTTCTGAAGATATTTGCTCATAGTATAAAATGTAAGGCAAAGTTAAAATCAATAGGAGTAAATCAAGACTTTTGCTATATACATGTTGCAATAACAAAGCCTTCAATGCATAAAAATTCTGTGCAGCAGATGACACAACTAGCTTAAATTTACTTTTTACTTCAGTTTTAAAAGACAAGGTAAAACATAAATTATCTGTCATTCTAAACTTTGAAGAGTAGAGTATATTATCTCCTTGCAGAAACTGAGAGTACTATTGATGCTCATTATCCTCATGATCACTGGCAGACTCTGCTATACTAAGGAGATATTCTGTATTCTCAGGAATATCCTTTTACTGATCACAGAAAGGGGAACACAGTGCACGATCAACTTCACAGTATGTTTGGGAACAGTTTTGGCTGTTTGGGTGTTTGAGGAAAAAGAAAGGACAAAATTTTGCTTTTAAAGTGGCTGCCCAACTTCCCGGTAACGTCACATTTGGCCAGAACTTGTCTTTGAGAGAAGGTCAGCAGCTATTACCCTCGGGTCTGAGAAAAGGCTGGTTTAAACACTTACGATGCCTTTTCAGACTATACATTTTTACAGCAGTTATACTATTCATGCTAAGTTGCTCAAATGAGACTTCAATTGCTTATGTGGGAGGAAGCGCTTGGCAACTGGACAGGGAAAAACAGATTTTCTTAGGAGATGCTTTATCCCCAAAGTACAATTGTTTTGTCACACATTTCTTTCGCTCTCTCAAGGTTGAAAAGTTTTTGGCAACAAAAACTGTAAAGCTTGCAAAAGACACCGCTTCCAACACAGCGTGTCAGATGAACTAATGAGACAGATCCTTGGCTGCAGCAAACAGGGACAGCTCCATTGACAACAGTGCAGCAAGGCTGATTTACACCTCCAGAAGACAAGTCCAACGTGTTTTAAACCTGCAAGTTGCTCTTATAACTCTGAATACCACTTTATGGCCCATGCGTTTACTCTACTTGAATATCGTGTAYGATACCATATTCATTAACAGTGATAATTGGATATTGCACCGTGACAACAGTTCTAATTCTAATCTTTTGAGAAGTATTCATGCATTTGCACACACACTAATTTCTTTTATAGCTCGAGATTCAAAATTATTTTTACAGTATTTTTGTTGAACGTGTTCCAGTTGACTGTGAGGCCTCAGAATAGGAAAATTTCTCCTGAAAATTTCTTGACCTAAGGCTGATGATAATCCCTGTGCAGAAAGGAGTGGACATCTGCAACATGGGAAGCCTACAGGTCTAAGCTGTATAACCACAATTGTGCAATTACATATGCAAAAATACATTCTTGGCTGTGTGTACACATGGAAAAATACATTCTTGGCTGTGTGTAAACTGAGTTCTCTCTTAAGCAGCCCAGAAGAATCTTTCCTTTGCTGGTAGATGTGGTTCTATAGGCTGTGTCACACTGCATAGGACACCATATAATCACATTGGTTCCTTTTATCCTGACTGTTAAACAAAGAGTCTTAGTATTTACTTAACATATTTGACATTCACATTCACACACATAAATACATGCAAAATTGGGACTCTCTCATACAAACAGTCATTTCTGAATGCAAACAAATGCACAGATTAAGAATGCAGCTTTATGCTCACTATTAAAAGCTGTACACCAGTGGCTCCAAACAATACCAACCTGTCACGCCTGAGCAATGTATGCAGATGCTCTACATAAACGATGAGGGGCCTGGGGACACGCTGTACAGGTGCTTCATTGGTAGTCCCTTCCTGGTAAGATGTCCAGCAGAAGTCGACTCCATGGCCTCTTTTATCTTCCTAAAAGAGCAAGTCTCCCATTATCAGAGCTTGGACTCATTAGCAATGCAGCAATCAGGTGTTGAGTGATCATCAGGAATTTTAAAATTTGTTTTTCATATTTATTAAAATTCCATAGTGTTTAGGATCTCTAACAAGTCACTAAGTGAAGAATTCTTTACATTAATTTAACAAATTTCCTTAGAAAATCCCTATTCAGTCTTCCAAAATGTTTACCAGTGCAAAAATCCACCGCAGTATTTAAGCCATTTGCCTCAAGACAAAATACACTTTTTGGAACTTTTTGATTTCTGTCATAAATGAAGTGCTACAATTCTAAACTTAATATCTGGCATCTCCATTACTTTTTCTTGCTTTCCATCTTTTCTAGAGATTCACTACAACATAAAAAGATAAATTGTTGTAATATTTAGAGAAACATTTATTTTTTTCTTCCAAGTTTGTCTCTTCAAGATGACTTACTATAGGTTGTCTTTTTTAGGAAATATGTTTAGTTTATAAGAGATTAACCTCTAATTAGAGGATAATTCACAGGATCTGAGAAATGTTCTTTAATAAGTAAGAACTGTGGATTTTTGGATASAGCCCTAGTGGCTGTAAAAGGACCTTGTCCTTGATGTACAACAGTCTGACAGACTTGAAAAGTTCTCAGTTAATTAAAAGCATGGTTGCTTTTCAGCCTTACCTGTTGGCAGTTTTTCCTAAATTGGCAATCATTCTAAATTAGATTTTGACAGTGTCTTACACTTTACTACAAATGCTTGCCCATCATTAGCAAGGATATTTTAATTGATGCACCTGAGCATTTTATGAGCTCTTTCCAGACTGGACACACTGTTAGTTCTTCGTCATTTTGTTGCTGATCAATGTCCTCAGATTTACTGTCTCCTTGATTCTCTTGTTGATTTGAATTGTGGGACACCAGTAGCAATGTGTGGGACCCCTCCTCATGCCATGTTTGGGAAAGATCCCATGTTCATCACTCATCCCTCACTTCACTCTGTCCCTTACTTGCCAGCACCAACTTCGCAGGTATCAAAAGACATTTAGTGGGCACAGCAAGCCATGGGCAGTGCCAGAGAGAGGATTTCTGAAACGTAAAATCTCTTTGACCTTAGAGCAAAGGTGACAGACAGAGACTTTTAGAAAGTCCATTTCATGATTTGATCATTCCCTCTGAATCCAGCCCTCTAAATGCCAGCAGAAATGAACGTTTCAGCCCACATAGAGGCTCTTGTACCTGTCTAGAAGTTCCGATTGCTACAGTGTCATCTCACTGTTCTAGCTGCATTCAGCCACCCACCACATCCCATGTCACTTATCTCACGGCTTCTTCAGTCGTTACAGTTTAAGACTCAGATTACTCGGGTTGTAAATATATATGATGTATTGAATATCCTGGTACTGAATATAAAACTAAGAGTTTGGAAATGAAAAAATTGCATACCAAAGCACTCTTTGTATAAATAATATTACGTGACACCAATGATATTCTGAAAAAAAATGCAAAATTCAACAGCGTTTCAAAGCATGTCCGCTGAACACATACAAGTTAAGATGTTTCCTTTTTAGTGAACACCATATTTAAAAACAACTAGTTAAAATCAAAATATCTTATACTTTTACTGTCTAATTTATACCTGGTACAATCTAGTTATATCATCTCTTATTAAAGCTCTCATGTGAGGATTTAAGACTGCTCAGAACAGCAAAAGCCCCCCAGTTAACCAGCATCCCAGTCTGTTGCAACATTGTGCCAGRCTTTCTACAGTCCCTTTGTATGCCTTGCAAAATAGTCTGCAAAACAGAAAATGCAAATCCAGCATCCTGATCCTTTGACTTTTCCAGTGTCACCTTCAGTTCTAAACACATTTTTATGGTTGCTCTCCTGCTGACACCTGTACGTGCACCAGTCCCTGCAAACATGTCAGCAAGGCGAAAGAGTCGGGGCCAGGTCTGTCTCATTGTGATGAGCTGCAACAAACTTAAGTACTTTAATAAATCTATAAACGCAGCAATTTGGTCCTAAATTAGAGACTTTCTTGATCTTTTTCTTCAGTCATTTATCGTTTGGGGAAGATCTCAGCTCCCAAATGCTGGCAGGGTACCTGCCAAAAGAACTGCTCTCTCACTTACATGCCGTAGTGCTGGACTGGTATTAGAAATCATTTGTTACTACCAGTTTCAGAGCAGCTTTATCATCATTTTATAACTTCAACAAAATCTGTCTTATAAATGAARTATCCCTATGCTTACCTGTAACTGTCACCTCTCTCAGTAATCTTCTAATGCCAAATAGATTGTGTGTCTTTGCATTATGGGTTTAGCTTGAATATGCAGACCAAAACTATTGATGCTCAATCATGGCATGCGAAACCAATTTGCCAAAAAGTGACTTTACACAAACAGAGGCAGCGCCCACATGCCTCAGTATCTGCTGTAGGCGCAGCTGCACTCAAAGTGGGTCCCGAATAAATGCTGAAAGGAGATAGCAAGAACAGCAGCTACTGAGTCATGCAAGCCCTAATTGTGTTTGCATAAAATCCACCTGATTGCCTCACTAATGACGTGGGCCAGAGTTTCCACTGATTGTATCTGCTCTGTGTTTGAATCAGAATATGCAGCCTCCAGAGCTGCATTTAGAAACACTCAGATGGGGCCTCTGGGATAGGATAGGGACAAGTTTTTAAAAACATGAGCTTGGTGGGCACTACCTGGTTCAAAAGACACCTAGGGACATTTCTGCTGCAGCCACATGCTGCTCTGTGACCTTGGAAGCTCTCCGCCCTCCACCTGCCCTCTTCTCTTCTACAAGCTCAGCCAGGGCATGATGAGGATCATTTTTGTAGGTGTTTTGCTCCCTCTCACATCTGCCTCGGCGAAGGCTGCTTATGAGCACTGCAGCCACAGCTCCGTCCATGCACCCGAGACACGTCCTGAACAGGTTACAGGCTTGTGGCCCTGAAAGGGCTGCTCTTCCCTTTGCCACTGCTGATCCTTAAGGTGAGTACATAAAAATCAACTGAAAAAAAATATCTTCAAAGGTCCATTTGAAGGATCCCAAMTGTGGCATTTGACTCTCAGGGGGATGTTGAGACAGCACAGAAGAAGAAATAGTATCAGCCAATGCCCCTCTTACAGATAAGAGAGAAGAGCACCGGCCATTGCACTGCAGAGGCATAATGAATAGAAGAAAACATATCTGGAATGAAATTAACTGGAACAAGTGGAGTTTCACTAACTGCTTTCTAAACAGACTGCTGAACCTTTCTTGTGTCTAGCTTTTTAAAAAAGTTGAAACGCCTCTCATTTTCAATAACTATAAAGTACTCATGGAGTGCACAGGAAAAAATGTTTCAGCGCAGAGTTAATAGAATGATGCAGGGAAGGATTTGGAGGCAAGATTATATCACTATACAAATATATTAGGATTATCTTCATGCTGCTTGATAGGAAAACATATTCAGATAACAAACTCACACTAAATTGTTTTTCCCTTTAGTCATATTGATAAAAATTCATTACTACTGGGATCTCTGAAAAAAGTCAGCATGCTTCCCAAGAAGGAAACAGCAAAGGTACTTGTATCATTTTTGCTTAAGTAAGTAGATTAAGGGATAAAATAATGAAATGCATCACAACAGTGCTCCATATTTCATATTTCTGAAAATAAGAACCTGACATATAAGGCCTGCTACAGTATGGGACTTTCTTCTAGTTTTACAGAATTTATCAAGTGTAAACTGATGTAACTCCATTGACTCCAGTGGAAAGTACTGATTTACAYTGGGCACTGGATACAGAAGTCTGGATAGGCACCCTTTGAAATTTCTACCTTCTGCATCCAAACACTGGGCATCATCTCATTAATATGGGACAGTATTAAGTAAAGCGAATGTTTCCAATTTTGCTACTCCTAAAATCTCCCTCGTGGCTAGCAATATATCACCAAGGCTATAAAATCCCTTTGAAAAGTATCAATACTTTTGCTCAGGAGTTGGGATTTCAACAATTTAGTTAGATTTCCAGTTAGGAAACATTATAGACACACAGTAGTTATTAATTAATTTTGCAGTTCTGATAGAAGAGCCTGATTATTAATGATCATTAATCGGATATCTTTCTTTCAGCATTATTTGAAAAGGAGTGCTAGAGCAGATGGAAGATATGCAGAGCATCATTTCTCACTTCCAATAACACTGTTTAACAATGCATTACGCCACCAGAACACCGTCCAGAYGTTACTGCAACCACTTTAAATTTGTTATGCATACGTCTCAACGCAGAGAAACGCAAGCAGAATACATAACAGCAATTACAAGACATGTTTGCAGGACRTGGAGGAAGGAGCCTTCCTCCATTTG
Organism: Eudromia elegans; assembly: GCA_003342815.1. Taxonomy (NCBI): domain Eukaryota; kingdom Metazoa; phylum Chordata; class Aves; order Tinamiformes; family Tinamidae; genus Eudromia; species Eudromia elegans. Next base: position 1,385,936 of record PTEX01000149.1, on the reverse strand, counting down.
AAGGTTCTTCAGTTATTCTGCTTTGTTTTGTGTTCTTTAGACATGATTTGGCAGTCTTCGTTCAGCCTTTGGGTAGCCCCAGAAAGGGGATCATTTCAGAACATGATTTAACATGATGCACCAAGGGATGGGTGAATATGTTAGGTTGCCTTTGCGCATTTCACTGGGATCACAAACCAACTTTAGGACATTCTCTCACTTTCCCAAAGGAATACCAAGCATGTGGCTCCATGTGCAGAGAGCAATGTACAGGAATCAGTGAACAGARAGAGTCCTCAAACAAGAAAAAGTCCTAAAATACTCTTTAAAAAGACACTCACAGTCTACATGTCAAGGTCAACAATACCTTCCCCTAGCTCTTCGTGAGCATTTATTGTGATTCTTGCCTTCCTGGTCCTCAGCTACATAGGAATGTCAGGTTGGGTTTGTCCTCCTCCCTATTTTCCCATTTGGAACCATGACATTTCACATTTCAGAGCACTCAGAACAGATTTACTGAAAAAAAAAAAAAAAATTTAAACACAGCATCAGAAACAACACAGAGCAAAACATTACAAATGCTGTACTAAGCCTAAGGGAATGGCAGTCTTGCCTGTAAATTGACAAAGTCCAGCAGAAATCCAGCAACTCTGGCAACTAGATTTCAGTCCTTCCCATAGCTTCTAACTGACTTATTTCCTCCCCCTCTGTCCTGGCAGTTTTTTAGCCATTCAGAAATTCTTTGTTCTGTTTTTTTCTCACTTAAAATTCCTCAGCTGCAGGTCTAAGCTCAGCTGCAGAACAGAGCTTGGTCAGAGCTAACCCTCTGGAGGAAGGAGACGCTTTCCCTGCTGAGCGGGTGACTTGCCTCGTCTCTTCTGTTTTAGTGCAAACAGCAAGGAAGAACCTGGCAACAAACGCGCAGGCAGAGCATGCAGTGCTGCAGGCAGCTCCCCAGCCCCATGAGGTCTCCAAAAGGCTAAAGTTTAACCCAAAAACATACCTGACCCTTCATCCTTTACATCCTCTTTGCAGAAAGTGGTCTTTCGGAAACTGTGGAGGATGGTAAAAAGTGACAGGAAACCACTTCCCATCCCAACATTTCTGAAGGCAGGTGCTGAGAGCACCCGGATGCACTTTTCGTTGCTGTCGTTTTGGTGCCTATGCACTACAGCCCATATACTCTAAGTCACAGAATGAGATTAGCTAATATGTATTTCCTTTATAAACATAGTGCTATGGAGATTTGCAGTGCTTCTGTGGTCCAAAGTCTTGGGGGTGGGGTGGAGAATCCTATTGAGAATCACTTTTCTTTAAGCATATGTAATAATTGCTTTCGAATCACAACCTCTGATTTGAAAATGAGTCTTTTCTTTTTCATCCTTCCTCTTATTAGGACACACTCTAGCCCTTGTCCCAGCAGGCAAAGTCATGCATTTTCCACAGTTGACCTTCTGGGATTGACCGCATTTGCTTATCTGTCTGTCATGCAGGATGTAAGAGTGTAAAACCTGCCCTCGATTTTACAGAAAATAGCATTTATCATCCAAAGGAAGGCCTTATCATGCTTATATTCAACTGCATTAACAACACCTAATGGGGGGTAGGGGACAGATAGGGCTGATAATGTCCCCACTGAGAGGCGGGGAGCTGCTCATCCGCTGAACCTCATTGGAACTTGATCACTCCTAAAGCGCAATTTTACCATTGGAAAATGCAGCTTGAGTGACGTGGCTCTCGGGATAAGCAGCAATGTATCTTTATGCTGTCTAGTCATTTTGACCATAATGACAAGTGAATGACATTATCTGGAGATGATCACACTTTCTCCTAGACAAATCTGTGCACTCGGATGAACATTAAGCTAATTTGATACACATTGATTGAGGACGAGGCTAGAGACAGCCATCTAGTTTCTCTGTGCTTCAGCTCCCCATTTGTAAAATGGCTATGATATTACTGCAGGGGTGATGCAAGGACAAGCAAGTTCAAATTTGCAAAGCTTTACATAACTCATACCGATCAAGAGCAGCAAGAGCTAAGACAGAGCCACGATGCGACTGAGAGCGCACGCTGCAGTCCCCTATAGCACTAATACATGGAGTGCACTGCATATGCTGCTCTGTGCTGGCGGTGGGCTGCAGCCCAGCAAGGAACACATACCCAAGAGGCTGTCTTTATACTCCATTCTCTTTTTCTTTTCGTCATGCTGTATATACAGCAGTGCTTGAGAGCTATAGACACGTGACTGTCTATACAAACACAGACACCTTTGTCACACGGCCCAGCCTGATCTCAAATTCAATCTCTCTGTGCTACTTTAATCCAGCAAACCATCACAGTTCACATCTCTGAGGTTTCCCATCTAGGCAGGTTTCTCAGATTAAAACCAGACTGCATTCCTAGCTAGTGTGGGGAAGCACAGATGCACTTCTGCAGCTCGGTTTACTCATATGCAGGCAGATTTGCTGACGTGATTTACCTCCTTATGTCCTGAAACAACATTCAGCACTCAAAGAGCACCAAAAAGGTAAATATATTAACATAAAGACACATAATGATACCTAGATGTTACCAGATTACTACTAGGCTACAAAGATACTTAATTTATGCCTAAATCTGTATACAGTGAATCAAAAATTGATCCATACAAATAACTGAACTATTCTAACCCAGGAGCTATTCTAGTGCTGTCAGTGGAGCTGTCCTGAGCTACACCAGCTGAGGCAGCCACTCCCTGCACATTCTTAGGGTTATAAAACTGGTGAGTAAAAGGTTCCAGACAAAAATGTCCCACGGTATTACTCAATTATTTCAAAAATTGTGCTGTAAATCATTAAGATTGTATACATCAGATTTTAGATTGGCTAATTTCTTAGCTTTGCATTAATTTATTAACACTAGGGAATGTCTGGGATGTGACAATTCTGTGTATTTACTACACTGTCTGGAAAAGCATCTTATGTGCTGCAGATAATGTCACTCTGTAGCTAGGCTTTCTAATAACAGTTTTGCTTTGCAAAGATATATGAGAACTATAAACAGGGAAAATATCTGGCGGCTCATCTTTTATTATTTTTTCTTCCTAGCAAAGCAAACTCAGGCATATGAGTCAATAAAAATGGGAAGCAGAATACAGAAGGCTCTTATGAATCAAATTAATAAATACACGAAAGTCTATGTCTGCGTTATTATGCTGGTCTGTGTAGACTTCTGTTGTTCAGTTTTGATGCCGCCAGGTTACTTATTTGTATCTGCACTTGGGAATCACCTGCCAGGGGTATCATTGATCTGCTTGGCTGAGTGCTGTGATCTAAGCACAGGCTCCTTCTTGCAGGGAGTGAGCACAGCCGGGAAGGAGCAGCTGGGGCGCAAGGACTGAGAGCTGAGATTTCTCCTTGCCCTGCCAGCGAGGAGAAGGAAGGGGATGAAGGCAGCTCTGAGGCCATGGTGGGGGCATCCTGACGCTCTCTCCTCCTCACCCGAGCGGGGAAGGCTGTGGGATGTGGAGCGGGGCCAGGATCTCCAGCCGGCGCGAGCAGACGAGCGCTCCGCGGCTGCTGCCTTTGCCTGCACTTTGGGCCTGCTCTGCTCTCTGCTCCATCTCAAAATGCTACATTCAGAATTACATAACTGAATTCATGTCTAATTTAGCCTAACCTCATCAATGATTAAATAATTAAACTTATTACTGCTCTTCTTTCTGATCCGGGAGGCATCATAATGAAATCGAGCATCTGGCAGAAATGGAAGCAATAGAGCAATCCTGGACAAAGGTCCCAAGGAGGGAGAAAACCCAACTAGGGAGTTTAACGTGCAGCTCTGTCACCACTTCCAGGAGCTTCAGTGTCTCAGGCTCCTCAGTTTCCTCTATATCTTGCAGACAAGATCATTAGTATCAGCTACTAAATGCTGGTTTTGAGTGAAAATCCGCACAAACTTGGCTAGAGAAATGAGGTGCCATGACCCACTTCGCTGGTCAGGGTTCCCAGGGAGCCTGTTCTCCTACACTGGCCCCGGGAGCCTTCCCACCTGTGGGATAAAAGCAGCCCCAAGGCTCTGCACTGTGGCTGGGCTGGGACCTGGAAGGTGGCCTTGCTTCCCAAACTCATCTGAGATCAACCCAAGTCAGCGGGAAGACTTTCAGGATCCCTCAGACCACCCCTGCGTTGCTGCAAGCAGGAGGAGTGCTGAGCTGTGCTGGGGTAATCAAGACTGGTCAGCGACAAGGAGTTACCAGGGAAAACACCTCACCTTCTGACAGGGCTTTTCTCCTTCTTCTACCAGAGCCTGGACTTTCTTGGCACGCTGTAATAACCATATTTTCTCTCAGGCATTTTGGAGAGTTGGTCATTTAAGGACAAGAAGGACGAATCAGGAATGTGCTCCCTTAGGAAGGTTTTGAAGTCCATTTTCACTTAATACCTGCCAGTAGTCCAACCAAGTAAGTAAGCCTTCATTAAAATACTGCCAAAGGCAATGCATTGATTGAAAGAATATATTCATGTTAAGAAAACTATATGCAGATGTGTTATTGAAATCCTTACATAGAAACTTAAAGCTAACAGGCCTTGTTCAGATTTTCTAGAAATCTGGAGGAGGTTGAATTCAAAATCCCTGGACCTAGATGCCTCTTTAAAGCTGTCAGTCTGGGCTGCCTCCAAACTCTCATCACCAGCTATAATTACAGGCAGTCCATGCAACAAATACTATTTGAGTAGTTGGCACAACAAAACCTGGACCTTCTCCTCAAATTTTTTAGTAATACCATCTAAAACCAGTAGATCTTGAACTATCTCCTCTACCACATCTGTCCTGCTGGATTAGTTTTATCCTATTATCTTCTACAGTCCCATAGTATAATTAGCTGATCTATAACTTATGCTGTTATTCAGAGCAGTTTAGTTTATTCTTACAAGAGCACAGTATGTCCAGACAACATCAGTATTTTATTTATCTCAGTTTATGCATTCGTTTGGATATTGAGGTGCTTATTAAGTATGGAATTATTATAATAGACCAAAATAAATATTAACCAAAAAGGCTCAGAAATAAGACTGGAGACCAAATGTGTCTGAAATGTTGCCTGCTGGCAACACTGAATTGAACCACTTGTATTTTCAGAGTTCTTAAAAGCAAATGAGATCCTTACAGGTGTCTTTTTTAATCACCAATTTAAATGTCATGATCTTGAAGGTGATAAAATGTCACACCCAAAATCCAAGCAATAAAGATGGTTTGATGTTTACTTGGAATTAAAGCATTTTCATGAAAATAGGTATATTTACAAGAAGTGAAACAATTTCCTGATTTATTAAAAAGTGATTTCAGTAATTAAACAAAAAATGAAAAAATCAATATTGGCTCAATTTTATCTTAATACAACAACAGTATTAGACAACTCCAGTCTTCTGATGCATCACATAGCACTGGTGGCTCCTGAAGCATGTAACTTTCAAGGATTCTCTAAATAGCAGGTAAAGAAATGTCAAAAAAAAAAAAAAAAATCACTTTAAACCTTGATTTTCCTCTTCTTTTTTTTTTTTCTTACTACATCGTTTTCAGAAGCTTCCCAAAACCCAGTCCATTTTTCTAGCTCTCCGAGCACTGTAACACGTTGCCACAGCTCTCCTGTTGAGGTCCCTCATCTTTCACACCACTATCCAAGCACCATAAGGACAGCAGCCCTCAGTGGAACTGCTGTCACGATGCAATAGAAATAGTTGTAAGGATTGCTGGGAAAGGAAATTTAAATCTTAGAGCCCCTCACTTTCTCTTCAAGAAATAAGGGTGGTTCTGAAGAAATGAACAATGTGATTTACATTCAGTCTTATCATGTCTTTGAAGACTTTTTTTTTTTAATTTCCCCCTAATTTTTCAATTACCTTATTGTGGTGTTACTATAGTACAGGCAATGTAAGGTGCTTAAAGAACAAATGAGTACCAAAGGGAGCAGTTTTCTGGGAAATATATACGGGCTTGTGCAGGGAGCCCATCATTACTCCGGTCAACTTTATACAGTTCCCTTCCCACTAGAATATCCAAGTACAAAGTACTGTAGGCAGCAAAACAGTCGCTCCGCGAGCAGCCCATTAGTCAGCTCATGCCAGACACTACATACATTATTTGTGGCAGGCTTCTACTTTAAGAACAATGATAAAAAAGCTTGTAATGAGAATAAGCCCCAAATGATCTATTGCTGGAACCACATGGCTTTTGCAAATGCTTTGGTTGGCCAGATGTGCCAGATTAAACCTGGTCCTACCTGGACAAAACACCAGGGTCTCGGGCAGAGCAATGTGATTTATCTGAAGGAAGGTGACGTTCAGCTTCGTCCCTATCGCGAAGTTTCTGCGCTCCCGGGGCTTTGCCACTATGAGCTGCACCATGATCACGACGTGGATGAGCTCCAGCTGTTCCTACCTGTATCCCAGGAGCAGCCGGTGCTCCGGAGGGTGCCTGGGAGCACGCAGGGAGCAGCAACACCGGCCTCCTGCCTCCTCGAGAAACACGGTCCCTCTGCAGAGGGGCAGCAGCACAGCGCGGTGGCGCAGACACACCTGCACAGACAACCAAAGCCAAACTTGTCCATGACGAGACATGGGGGCAGGAAAGTGAACTACAAGATCTGAAAATCGTTAGGGGGACATGTCCCAGGACAGCAAACGCAGCCTGTGCAAGGCAGGGTGCAGGCTTCATGCTCGGAGGACGCTCCCGGCCTCCTCCGCACAGCGCGACGCTGATGAGGCCGTCGCAGCAACCGCCTCACAACCCGTGGGCTCAGGGATAACAAGGGACGAGCGGGTTTGGCTTCCCCAGAGCAGGAGCCCAAGGATTTATCGCCCCGGAGTGCAGCACGTCAGTTTGCTTTATCACTGGAGTCCCGCAGCAGATTTACACCCGACGATGTTAATGGAAAAGAAATAAATTCTAACCACTGGGCCTTGCTGAACGCGCTACAGGATGGCCTCACCAGCAGCCCCTCGCGTGGGGCAGGCACCTGGCAAGGAGGAGAGTCGTGCAGACAAACAGGGTCACAGCCGTCCCCCTGGTGAGGGCTGCTCACCCCGGGCCAGCCATTCCCAGCAAGCTATTAATCTGCTACAGATCTGAGCAGCATCCAACAGGGCCTTCTCCTTGCTCCCTCTGACCCAGCGGTAACTGTCGTCGTTATATCCCTACAAGAGGACAGACTCCTCGTCCTTCAGAGAACGCCAATGCCTTTCCCTTCCCTTAAGGGGCTTCCTCTTCCTTCAGCCTAAGCCGGCAGCCATGCGGCTGTTCCTGCCATTTCTGCAAACAGCAACCGCGTATCCTGGGGTTCCTGGGTCATCTACGGGTTTGTGGTGAGCACTGACTGCTAGAAAGAACACCCAAAACAGGGTGTTCCGAGACGCATTCACGGATAAGCAGGAGTGACACCACAAGGCCAGCGGTTCAGCAGGGACACAGATAAATGGTGATAAACCACCAGTTCAGGCTGGGGAACACCCTCCGACTTCRGCTCGCGCCCTGTCCTCGAGGCGATCCTGCCCTCGGCCGCACAGTGCAGTAAGGGGCACTAAGCAGCGGCGCCTCCCCGCAGACGAGCAGCCCGGGGACGTCACCAAGCTGCCGCAGAGCCCYGCATCCCTCGGCCTCGTTCTCTCCGTGAGGTCCACGAGGTTCCCACAGGAGCAGAGCCAAGGCAGCCCTGCTGAGAGCCCCGCAGCAAGGCCAGGCTCGGGAAGGTGCTTTGGCGGCCCTAACCCAGCATGCCTTCTCCCAAAGGGTCCCACTGCTCAGTCAGGCCTCACAGCAGCCCCGTGCCGACCACACCAGTCACCAACGCAGGCGTCGCGCAGCTGCTCACATGTTTCCTTACATGTTCTGCAATGATTTGCTCACATGTTCTGCAATGATTTTCAGAGCTCCTGCGGCTGCCTTTCTCAACTGCTCTCCAAGAGAAATCAGCAACCACACTTCTCGGGATTGTGCATTGCCTCTCTGTGAGGGACACGCAGATCATTTGGAATACAGCCACTGAATTAACTGGGCTTGTTATTGTATAAGCCCAGTGAAACGAAATAGAAAGAGCAGAAGTAACAGAGTAAAGTCTTTATTACCTACATGAGGAATTCTTTAAGTCTTTTCTCTCCAGCTGCTCACTGGCCACATCTTAAGACATGCTGACTCCACTCACCATTGCATTAAATCTCTTCTGTGGCACTAAAAATACGACTTAAAAATAGCTTGGCTGCTTGAGGAGTCTCTTCTGCACAACCTCGGTAGGAAAACAGTTCCCCTGTCTCCAAAGCAGGTAAACAGTGGCCAAGGAAAGGTGTCAGGGTTGGGGTCAGGCATAATCCAGCCCCTTCCAGGTGTCTTTCCTTCATCATCTTACAATTCCTACAGCACATTCACTGTTCAAAGTCACCTTTGTAAAACCAGCCAGACTTCAACATCGGCATGTCCCTGTGGCCCAGGTTCTGCACCAAAATTTAGCYAAGTTAAGATAGGTGTGTGCTCTATGGAGAGCTCAAGAGGTCCGCTCAACAACCAGCAGCGTTACTTGATTGCAAATATGATGTCAGCTGAGAAGAAAATACAGCTGATTTAAGGCTTGCAGGGTCTGGAAGGAAGCCTGGTTGAGCAGAGAGCTCCAGAAAAATTGTCAGCATGCTCCTTAATTACACACACTGGGCTAAGTGCAGACACGAACAGCRAGACGCTATTAAAAGGCAATTCCATTGACTGCTAATAGCTCCAGCTTCCACTGAAATGGGGAATTACCAAAATCCTTTCTGAAAATAGARCATATACTTAAATGTCTTTCCAAATCCCAGAACTGTCATTTTAGGAATACCTGGACTTTTATTCAACCGTTGTGGAATATTATTTTATCTAGCCAGTCCAAAACAAATCTAATTGGGTTACAGCTGCCACCACAAGCCCCGAGAGAAATAAGACCAAGAGTTTCAAAAGAATCGAGCTCCATTTCCCCTGACTCCCAGGCCACCGCGCGAGGCTAAGTCCTAATGAGACATGGGCAGCGAGATGAAGACCCTCCTCTCTCCTCAGAAACACGTTCAAATTATTACAAAACCATTTTCAAGTAAAACCATATTTATGTGGCCCTGGCCCTAGGGCAGCAATTCTCTCTCTGATGTTCAAATAACGACAACCAATTTGCAGGCGACTTGTAATCTTAGACCAACTGCCCACAAGCTATTTTAGAAAACTATTGCAAACCTTTCCYTGCACCCTCCTCGGCGGAATGTGAGCGGCCTGCAGAGCAGTGAGGAAATGGCCTAGCAGACACAGAGCGGAGAATCAGACCACAGAACTTTATGACATTAGTTTAACGAGYAGTCATAATCGAGAAGAAAAAAGCGCCATTTAAAACTCTACTTCCAAACTTCCAGCATAGACAACTGTTGCTTCCAAAGCACGTAGGTTTCCAAAGGAAGACACCTCAATCTACTTCTCAGTAAAATGGGGAATAGTGTGGGAAAACGCCGATATGAAGTGGAATTGGTGTAATGCACGGCTCAACCTCCCATGGGGCAGTGAGGTCAAGAAGGCACCAGTAGTTCCATAAGGTGGGACARCACTGCTTCAATAGGAGACAATCCTTGCCCAACACACAAAAAGCAGGAGATGAAGAGAAAAAGGAGAAAAAGTTCCCACTGCCACTTGCACACACCCAGCCCGGCTGCTCAGCATCCATCCTTCAATGTGCTGCATCACAAACTTTGCAAGAGTTAGTTACAAACTCTCTTTGCAAGAKTTATTTACAAAAAATACTTGCGGATCAGGTGTACTGTAAGTGCTACACAAAATACCTTGTTTTCTAACTAGTTCTTAAAATTAAGTCTGTCCCTTACTCCTGCTGTACGTTTACCTTTGACCAGCAGGCCATTACCTAATCACTTTGCAACTGGACACTCTGTTTTTRTCTTGCTGGTTGCAGCTGATCCACTCAAGATTTCCAATTCCACGTGTCGTGCTAGGGCGCGTGTCAGCCGCCGCCTCGGTGTGGCACGTTGATGTGGCTCCAGCTGCAGTCACCTCACGCCYGGCCGGCGGGCACTGCTCTCACCAAGGCCCAGCAGCCACGTCTAGGGGACTTGACCAAACCTCATGCACAAGGATGGAAATCAGGAACAATCCTACTGATCTGAGTGACATGTCAAGGACGGAGGGAAAACCAGAGGGGAGTTCCTGTGCTCTTTCCAAYGGTTCATGACTTTCTTCCCTCACTAGCAAACAGGACATCGTACAACAAGTCCGCTACCCTAAAAGGGTTTTATTTTTTACCTCTTGCTGCACAGACCCCAGCCAAAGYCTCACTCTCTCCTTGGGGAGTACAAAACCCCAGACACAAGAGCTGTAGGGTCCCTTCCAGCAGTAACTCAGCCTCAGAGACAGCCAGCTTAATGCAATCTTAATGTGATAAACTGCTAACTTGATTGGATTCAATGAGATGTAAATTATTAGATTCAAAAAGTACACAGAGACCATTTCACCTTACACTCGCTCAAGAGGATTCTGCCTCCAGTCTCTTCATCACTCCTGTTAATTATATTTAAGACATCATAAAAATGATAGAGATTTGGGACTTTGTTGTTATCTAACTTCTCCCAAGACATCACGACGTTTCCTTCTTTAATAACTCATCCTTTTTTTTTTCAGAACACCTAGGAATATATAGGGAAACAGGTTGATCTGTAGCATGGTCAAATCTGAATGAAAGAAATCTCACATTTTGAGAGCCTTTGATAAAATATCTTGAATATATATATAACAGACGATCTCTTAGTCCTATCATGACCATCAAACTGTGTGCATGTACCTGAGATGTCACCTCTGCTCCAGGTACCTCCGAAGGAACTTTTTAAACAATGCTCCTACTTGAATTTGTTGAACAATTCCATAGCGAGTAATTTTTTGTTAGCAAATGCTCTGTTGAAAACAAAATTCTGAATAATGCTTTAACAAGAATTGTTTAAGGTTTCAAAAAMGAACCGGAATATTTAATTACAGACTCTATATTTCTCGTTAGCTTTTCCTTTTGCCTCAGAGGAGTGTTTCTGTTCCTTGCATGATCACATCCCAAACAAGTWTAATAACATTCCCATGTTTTCATACTAATATTCAAAATAGAGGAGTATATTCCCTCTTCCCTGTTCTGRATGCAATAATGCGAGTGACTCCCAGACTTGCCCGGTCTCCTTTTCTCCTCACGGTCTACTACATATCCACAGGGAAGGACGCAGAAAGCTTACAGAGTTTAGAAACAAAACAAAATAAAACACGCCAAAATTTCAAGAAATATTTGGACATCAATTAATATATTCCATTTAAGGAGGTTAAGCAGAAAACTTATGCCAAGTTTTCAATTTTTACAAAAAAATAGGTGAATAAAAAGTTTATTTCAGAAAGGGCATTTTCCTTCCCAGCTGCTTTAGATCCTCTTTTCACGCAACGCTCGTCCCTGCAGGTGCGGAGATGGAGCAGCTCCTGCCCCAAGGCGAGCAAAGAGGCTGTGGCGGTAATCGAGATGATGTCTCCATAGGACACAAGGGCCAGCTCTCGGATGCACTTATAGGGGGGCTGCTCTCTAAATGATTCTGAAAMCCCCAGGTGATAGACTGTTCTATAGACACCTCAAGTATCCTTTAAAATCTTGCTCTAAGGAAAAACTGAGGAAGACTCCCTCTGGCTTCGTATATTCTAAATAAAAAAWAAATGCTAATCTGGGTACAGATTAAGAAAATGTATTGATGCCACAAAAATTTATCTCCRGTTTTAAAAGCAGCTCAGCTTTAAAAAAAAAGGGGGGGATAATATTAAGGTAGAGAGTGAATCATGAAATAAGAATGATCAAATACTCCCAAGCCTTATCATCAATAAAACTGTAAAGTTAGCCACACCAGTTCACTTCAGGGCATCTGCTCACATTTAATTGAATGATTGTTTTAATTTTTCATCGTTTAGAACCACTCATCCACTTATCAAAAGCCCAGTGCTTCTGCTTACAGCCGAGCACAAGAACTTCTCAGCAAGCTGCRCTGCAAAACATGTGTTTTTTTCCAGGGAATTTGGGCCCATGGGAGTTGCAGAAACATGAAGGTCGGCAGACGGGTGCTGATGGGGCCCAGGGCTCCTTGCTTGGTGCCCCGGTAACACCAAGAAGGACTCRTAGATGTGTGCAACGAGTGAAGGGGACCTCCGACTTCTGGTCAGGATAAGCATCCTGYTGCACTGGGCTTGGGACACGGGTAGGTTCCTCTCAGATATTCCCCACAGCATGGACTAGCCGTTGGAAGAACATGTACGAGGCACTGCAAACATTCCTGCCATGGTTTCAGGATGAATAACACCCTTGGCCAACACCCACAAGGTCCGGAGTCCCTCGCTGCCCCCGAGCGCTGCACAAGACTCTGCCCGAGGACCCGCGGCCCGTGCACACCCTGCAGGACAGGGAAGGCTCCGGCCGCGCTCCTTCCTCGGCAGACCTAGGCCACCCAGCTTGGCAAGAGGAAGGAGCTAGAGCAAGTGAAGCTGCCTGCGACACAGCACACGTGCCTGCGGACACAGCCCAGAAAGCGCCGCTCTGTTTAAGAGAGCAGAGGCCAGGTCCAGAGAAGAGCTGGTTTCATCTCCACAGTACCAAGGCACATCCCCATGCAGGATGCTTAAGGGCCGCACTGAATTTACTTTTACAGCGCACTTTGCATGCAGCATTCACCCCCAAAGATGCAAAACTTTCCAGTCAGGTCTCCAGATTCGGAGTTGTGTGTATAAKGGCATCTTAGGTTGACAAATCAAACTTCCTGCACCTTCCACCTTTTTTTTTTTTTTGAGTCATCCTGTATTGTTTCATTTACCTTCTTTGTTTAATTTAGCTTCATTTAATAACAGCTCAATTCTGGAATGCAAACACCGTATCAAAGCAAAAGCTAGGATGTTTGAGAAAGATAATTCAGCTTCTCCAAAGCAAATATCTCCAATTCTCTAGCCCAAACTATTCACTGGATATCATCTCAACTCACACAAAGTTTTGGATCTGCAGAACAGGAAACTCCTGGAGATTGATCTGCAAACAATAGCTAGAAGTTTACCCTTCCTCATCCCATGTGCTATAGACAAGTGGAGTCACATGGAACAGCAGAGGCTGAGGCATCCAAATTACACCAAACTAATGGAAAACTGAGGCAAGATGCTAATCCATAAAATCATGAATTCCCTATGGGCCAGCACAAGTCTAGTTTCCTACAGTGAGTCTTTGAGCACCACTATCAGAGCTAATGGTTGCTGAGGCAGATTCTGTAAGAATGCAACTTGAAACTTTCTGTCCTGAAGGGCCTTGGATAATTCCTGGACTATCTAAATAATCCCTAGAAAATAAGAAAACAAAGCTGCAATTACAGCTAGCTCACATTCACTAGTAAGTTAAAGTAATGGTTGCTATGCCCAAGGAACACAATACAGCGAAGGAACAATCTGGATTTTTTTGCAAATGCTGTTGGTGGTTGATATCCAGACATTGGTCATTASATCTAGTTTTATTATGGCCATAAAAGAAATGAGTCAACAGCTTAGTCATATCAGGCAGGATATGCTTCAAGCACAGGCTGAATGAAAGAATGAATTTAACACTGAGAAATACAATGTAATTAAAAAAGATCCTAACAGCTTCTTCCCTAAAACAGCAAGAGGCAACACACAGGAGTCTGAGCAAAGCTGCACGGTGTACCGAGAGGGGCAGAGACATCAGCAGGGGGATCATTACAGCACTTTGTAAGCTATCATTACCAACAGACCCTCTGGTTTTGAAAAGTACTGGGTATCTTTCTCTTGCAAAAGAAACAAAAAGAAAGATATGGATCTATTTCTCATCTTGCATCAGTATAAACCAGTCTTTTAGCTCCGTTTGATCAGATATCTAATTAGTATAAGCAAGCAGTGCCTCATCGAAGTCAGCTGGCTGAGACTGGACTCTGAGAATCTGACAAACTGTTACTTCTGCTTTACAAACYAGGATAGGGACGAGGAGAAACAGGTCATTGGACTCCTCCCGATAACCTCAGCGTGCCCAGTAAGAACAGAGTCACCTCTCCACAGCGATCCAGAAGAAAATCCAATTGCTAACATGATCATTTATTTTAAATTGCACAAGTAACTTCATATTCTGCCTTCAGGAAGAGAGAAGAAAGAAGTGGCAATCTTGATGAGAAGACTGCAAGGAATGAATCTTTGCAAGTAAGAAGTCCAGAAGACCATGTAACTTCTAGAATTAAAACACCACTTTTACAGACGTGGCAGATTTATGCCACTCTAGGTTTGCCTCTAGGAGGCTGGGAAGTTGGAGCGAGCTTCCTGCATGGTGCTCATGGTGCAGGCGCATGACTAAAACTCCACACRGCAGGAGCTTTATGATGTTGCATTCTCTAGGAAGACATTAAACATACAGACACAATCACATACGCCTTCCTAACATATGTTCTGATGGCAAAAACTCGCATTTTCTGTCACAGCAGAAATCCTGAATTGAATTAGTGTTTCAGAAGCAATACACTGAGCAGCATCTTTCATGGTGGAAGGGGCAGGGGCAGGAGCCAGAGGACTACCAAGCTACTGCTGAGTCCCTGGGGACTATCACAGGTCTGCATATTGCTGGTGTTACTGTAGACAACTAACATGGTCTGCACATCTATTTTTCATGGGCAAATAATGATATTAACGTCTTTTGCAATCAAGAGATTAAATGGATGCTATATTTGTACAGGAGGTTATATATCAGGAAGAGTGAATGTGCCACCAGAGGGCAGTGAATGAAACAGGTTGTTTTTTGTAAGAGACGAATTAAAAGGGTGAAATAACTGAACAAGATAAATCCTACACATACAAGCACATCTCGTGGTCTGATTCAACGCTGTTTTACACCATTTTGGTGGTGGCATGGCTTGCTGTGAGTCACTGCAGATGCAATGATACAAAATTGTTTTAAAGAAATGCTGAGTCAATGCCACTGTGCTGAGAATTGAGCCATGAAATTGTGTGAAGCAGTAAAACAATGACTTAGAGGAAAAAAATCTTCACCTAAACACACACACAAAGCAAAACTCTTCCAGCAGAGGGAAAGCCTCCTCAGATACCCACCACACACTGTGTGGGTCCTGTAGCCAGGGGTGGATGGAGAGCCTCAGCTCCCTGAACTCACAGAGATCCTCAGCCAGACTCCAAGAACAGACACCAAACAAAGACAACCCCGTCACTAAAGTGTCCCCTGCAAAGTCCCTCTCCCTGTGGGGAGGACAGAGCTTCAGGTGACACCACTGCCAGCCTCAAGGGCTCTGCAGTAGCTGGTTCTGTTGTGTCTTTGGGATACGGTGCCTACGGTCACAGCTTCACTCCTCCAGTGCTCCCTTGCTGCCAAGGCAGCCTTTTGGAATCACTCAGGAATGTCKTCCCATGGACTCGGAGAGGGAAGGGGCTGCTTCCACAGCTCTGCTCAGAGGGGAATTACCTGAAACACGGAGTCATCAGACACATTTCACAATCCCTGCAGCTTTTTGGCATCCCAGTATATTGGCTTACAGATAGCATTTGTAGTAGGATATAGCAGATAGACAGAGCTCYCTAATTACAGATTTACATTAAGAGGAAGGTTTAGAAGCTAATAGGACACTATTAGAATAATGATCCCTAGATGTTCTTCCAGCTAAACATCTGCCATTACTAATTAAAAACATGTTAAAGACAACCTGTTTAAAGARAAATCAATATTTACAGAAACTGGATACCATACTAATGTGAGACGTGGTGCCGACCTACAAGGACCTTCCTACACGCCTTACCAAACCAAGGATTTCACAAATCAGTGCCAGCACAAAAAAACCCTTCGCACAACAGTCAGAAATTTGACTCACATGCAGCTTGCTTGTCATTCTCATTAGTCAGCTGTCCAGCACTTTTAAAAGATTATTCACATAAAATGATATGTTACCCACTTTCTGAGACTGGGGTGTCGTGTTTTCCAAAAGCAGGCTGGAAATTACATTTCAAGTGGCGGATGAAAACAATCCTCTTGCAGCCTCTGTCTTCTCTGTCTGCGTCCCTGATTTCTATTGAACAGAAAGTGACTTTGTGGAAGTGCAAAGCATCTGCATCAACCTAGCAGCATGGGAACGTAAGAGTAAATCCTAGAAGTGAATGCATAGTTACAGGGAGAAAACAATTGAGAAAAAAAAAAAATACAATAGCAAATAGCTTCGAAATCCATTAGCTACCTCAAATGGGAAAACAAACGCCCATTTCATCTGTCACTGCACAACCATCACAAAACAACAAAGAAACACTGTGCGGTCTGATCCAACGCGTATCTTGAGATCTATCACCAGTATCAGGCAGCAGAAGTCAAGTTCAGAAAGATAGGGCTTCATTCAAAGACTAAAACAGGAGTATCCTCCTACTCATGGCCTGCAGGCAACCTGTCGCTAGTCCACAACTCCGTCAGTGCTTCCATCCATGGAAAGGGCATTATCTGCATTGTCTGGCACAGTGGCACTGAGCAGCATGAACACGGGAAAAGGGATCAGGTCCCTCTGCTTGCCTGCCTTTCCCGTCCCACAGAAACCCAAAGCTACTGTAAAGACAAAAGCCCAGTCTGATTCTGGAACATAATTTTGCCACTGATCTAGCGAAGCTCTTACGTATCAACCTTCTGGAGCAGGAGCACGGCTCTYTATTAACTTCAGGCCTCAGACTGGAAGTGCTGGACACCGACAGCGCCCACTGACTCTAGGTGAAGAGCAGCAGCCCCTTTGGAAGAACACTGTTCTGTTCATCAGGTATCCGGATGAAAAGCTCTGTAGTCCAGTAAGTGCTCGAGTGTTCCCAGGCCAACAGCAGTTGAAGAGAGAAGAGTCAATGGCATAAGAGGCTCCGCTTTTATAGCGGTGCCCAAGTTGGCCTTCGGGGCCAATCTGAGCACTGTGTGACCTCGCACTTGTGATTTCCATAGACTGTGTTATTGGAGACTTCAGCTCCGTGTATGTTTTTGCAGCGTGGGAGCAATAAAGAGCAAAGGCAAGAAATAAAGAGCCTCCGGGTGCTGACATAAAATTAAATCCTGACTTCTCTTTCAAGCTCAAGGTAGGAAAATCACAGCCATATGTCTTTGTCAAAAGTGTGCCCAGGCACCAATATCATCAAGGACAGCCACTTTTGCCATGTAATCTCACCTCTGTATATCATCCAATGCCTTTGTGGACTTAGATGTAAAACAAACCACAAAAGCTTCTTTAAGACACACGGGCAAGCAGGATTTGGCCCCATGTAAGTAACTTTAGATTACAGCTGCCTGATCCGCAGGGAAACCAAATCTCCCTTCAGGGCAACACCTGATTAGAGGAGAAACAGTTGTTGGCCGCTAGGAAACTGCAAATCATTTTTTGTTCAAACCCACGGGGATTTCCGCAAGGCCTGCTGAGCCAATTTAAGAAGAGAAAGAAGAATCTGAGAAACCTGCAATAATATTCTCTGCAGTTTTCTAAAAGCCAAATCCCGCTCATCCTACTCAGTGAAGCGATCTTATTGAAGGTAATGAAACCGGTCCCCACACAGAAGACAGGCTTACTAGAGCTCTGCCCAGCACCGAGCTGCTTCATCGTCCCCGTTGAGTTGAACCGCATCAGTTACTTTGCTGTTAYACCACTCCCCGGCTAATACTGACAAGTTCCATTTTCTGTTTGTTTTCTGCCTTTTTTTTTTCCCATCAGAGAGGTATTCCAGCATCTCCTCCTCCTGCTAGATAGCACTAAGTGAGCTATAGAATAAGCATAAGGATATCAGTGTACTGCACCTGCCTATAAAATGCCATGAATTTAATCAAAACTGTTTCTAGGCTCAGGGCTCGGGCACAGTGCTGGTCTTGTTGGACTTCCCCTAGGCAACTGCTTGTTTTGCCTCTGCTGAGCCTTGGACATATGTTTGATAGCACCAGCAAGTGACTACGAGAAGCATTAGAGAACCTGCATTATTTCATTGCTAGTTACGTACAGATTCCCTATTTTTGTGCCCTCGCTGGCTTTACAGAACACAGAACACTAGATTTTGCTAAAACCGACCAGATTCTGCTCTCACTCCTGCCAATGCAAATCAAGAGAAACTGAGGCACAGCCAGCAGGGCTCTGTGAACGTAAAGCTGGCTGCAAAGTGCAGAAGCTGCATTAACCTTTCTAATGACCCTGCTTTGAACAAGCACTCCCTTACCTACAGCAAAAAGAGGGACAAGTCCGCAGCAAGAAAATACATCTCCGCATCAGGTAGATCATTCTAGCTGAAAATTTTTAACATTTTTTTAATTCAAGTAAATAAAGCCAGATAGTAGGTTTTATGGCATGTAAAATGTTCACCAGCACAAAGGTATTTTTGCTCTGTTTGCTAGGTGCAATGCCTAAAAATACCCACAAACCCCAGAAAAAGAAAAAAAAAAATAACCTTTTGATACATGTTTTATAATGGTTACACCTAATTCAAAGTGCATGAGACAAAAAAAAAAAAAAAAAAAAAGAGGCGTCTGAGGAAGCCAGAACCTTTAAGCTAGTTAATTAACAGGGGGAACAGCACACGAGAGCCATATGTAAAGTGAGAAAGGGATTTTACCCTGTCCAAGTTGACTGCTCGCTGGGTAGACAGGGCTGCGAATGAGGGGTCCTCACCCTAAGTGCCCCCCAGCTCGGTGGTGGTGCCAGTCCCGCGTGCGGGAGCCGCCGCAGGGCGCCCGGCACAGACGCCACCCGCAGCTGCCCGTGACAAGCGCCCGCGGTGCCACCGCCGCTCACGAGATGCACCCCGTGGGCGCCCGTCCCCGCGCCAGGGCCATGGGTGGCACTCTGCAGCGACAAGTCAACACGGGCAGCACTGCGTGTAAAGCAGGAGGTCCAAAGGTAAGCAGAGACCACACGGCTTTGTCTCCACCTTTATGGGGGGAATTTAACCAAATCATCTAAACGCGTCGTTTGCTGAGGAAAACAGAACTACGGAACAAAACATGTAACTTGGTGCCTGGCTCCTGACACGGGAGCCTCTGTGACTCAACGTGAATACGCTGCTGTGTGGCTAACGCGCAGCGCTGGATCTGAAATGTCGTTTGCACTGAAGTACGGACAAAAGACCGAGTGTTTCACTTATTCCATAGTGTTCTCTCTTCTGGAGGAAGCTAAAAAGAAAGGGGKGTTAGAAGAACAACTCACTAGCCCAGATGTGCTTTGCATCAACTGCAAACTCCAAAGTAAAATCCTAGTGTTTCTTTAAAATGCATATMCCCTTTTTTTGTAATAATTAGCAAAAATAACTGGTGTATTTAATTTAAAATAGGAGACAATCTCATCTATTTTTAATCTGCTTTTTAGCATTCACAGGACAAACTTCATTTTTGCTAAGTAATAGAAGAAGAGAGTTTCCTCTCATCAGCACTGCAGGTTTAGGTCTGTGCATGTGCTGCCCTTTTAAAGGTGCACATGGAGAACTTCCAGGCAAAGCAAAAAGATAAATATTGAAGTATTTTATTATTCAACTGTTTAAAATCCCAATAGAGAAAATGCAAAGAGTCCCTGTGACTTGAATCTCATGTTTTCTTTTCACCTTGGAGAGAAATAATTTAACCTCTCTCTTTTGAARGATTTGTCAAGTATTAATTTTAATCCTAATTTATTTGTTTCCAAATCCAGCCAAGCACTTAAGCATATGCTTATGCTAAGTGTAAGTATTAGCCCCCCATTAATTCTAAAGTTAAAAATCATACAAGTCAGCTTTAGCGGATTCCAGTTCTATACAGTAATACCGTCTGCCATATTTGATTCTCTTTATTCTCTTATCTTATAGAGTCTCACTTCTATTGTGAACAGAGGATTAATTTTACYTTTTACACCTCTGATACGCTGACTGTTGCAAAAATAGCACAAACTTGCCATAGCCCTTGCTTCCAGCCTGGGTCAATCGAGTTTATCTCAACCCACACTTCTGCCACATGTTTTCAATGTAACCTGAAAAGGATCCTACGGAAAATCAGGTGTATTATCTTCCAATTAATCCAAACAAAACACAGCTACCCTCTCCTGTTTTGCAATACACTTCCTTAAAACAACAGGCGCTAGTTTAAATCTCATGTTCAGGCATTTATTACATCTGTTTTCTGTTCCCTTGGAAAGTATACTCATAATAGCGCTCAAATGAATTACAATGAGATTTGTCAGTTGAAACCAAAGGGGAGTTCAGGGAATAAACATTTAATTTTAGGGAAAAAAATATATATTTAAAAGCTTTAAATGTGTTTTCAGATGGCTCAGTTTGTCGCAGCTCCATTGCAGCCACTGTTTGATATCTACTGCAACCTTCTTGAGGTTCCCTTCCAAGCAGTGGTAAGGTCAGAGGAAGAAGGAAGAAACACAAGTCGGCAGCAGCACGAAGTGCAAGCTGTGAATTTATAGCACGATTGGATGGAGTCATGAAGCGTGGGCATTTTGGCCTCACAGCCTCTCCCTGCAACAAGCAACCTTAAAAATTTTCACTACTCTCGTAAAATCTGTTGATTCAGAGGCACTGCTGGAGCCCCATTAAAGAACCATTATAATCATATTTTCTTCCTACTGGCTTTTCTAAGAATGCCAGAAGGGCTCCCTCTCCTTGCACGTCAGTAGAGACCTGCGGAATGGCACTGCAAAGACTGTCCTTYAGCTCAAAATGTGGAGAACTTGATTCTTCTCTAAGGGCAACAACAAGGAAAAACAAAAATCTCTCTTGAAACAGAAAGGTTTCRTCACAGAAAAAGCATACACAAGCATCTAATAAAACTAATAAAATATAATCTAGGAATTGTCAATCTTACTGCTATCATATTCTTTGCAGCAGCTCTGAGACGGATCCCTCCAGCACCGCTATACAGATAAGGAAACCTTATCAGGACACAAACCAGCTCTCTTGCAACTMTCTCCTAATCCCTCACACAGACTCCAAGACATGAGGCTTCCAGCTGCACCTTTGCCATCCCCCAGGCATTGTCAGTCTTGCAATGACATGTTTGGTTCTTCCAGATTCCTGGAGTCAACCGCTCTTTCCTCCCGCGGTCACCACTGCTCTGCTCCACGGCGTGACGGGGAAGGGGTGCATGTGATTCACATGTCGCCAGCACCGCCTGGCAATTTATAGGAAGGTTCAGCTCCTCTCAGCAGCAGAAAGCTCACAAAGCTCAAGTGGCTCTGGAATGCTAAAAGCAGAGTACACCCGTCTCTACTGCAGCATGYCACACCAAGAACAAACGGTTCTTTAGAAAAGAATAAATGTCATTCATTGTCTGAACATGCGGCTGTTTATGAAATACAACTAGATTCAGAAACCATCATCCCATAAACCCCAGAGGTGTTCCAATATCACTGTTAATTGGACACCAAAGCCCTTCTCCCCGGAGCCCTCCTGTTACATATAAATGCCATCCCTTTAGAAATAGGCTATTAAATAGCGAGAAGTTTAAAAATAAGCATCTTGAAGCAGCTACAAGCATTGTGGTTACATTTAAATAGGCCTTATTGAAAGCTGTTCATGTTCAAGGTCCTCTTAYGCAAAATTCAGAAAGCTAGAATAACAAAATTCACTTAATTTAAGCCAAAGTAGTTTGAATAGCAAAAAAGCCCTCAAATCCTATTTTACACATTGAGTATGAGAGCATTTGTCACATCCACRTTGGGCCTTTCACTCTGATATACTGCAAAGTGCTCCATTAACTTGACTTTGGTGAAGTAAAGGCAAATCAGGCCCATTCTATACTAGAAGCTCTTAGCTCACCATGAAATGCATCTTTTTTTTTTTGTGTGTAGATTTACCCATAAAGAGGCAAAGAAGTTCTCCAGCTGGCTTTAAACGTGCTACCCAGTGCACCAGGAGCACCAGCAGCACTGCATTCRATGTTGATTCCTTTGCTCTTGTCTCCATTTGCAGGGCAGACTACAGAATATGTTAGTGAATGTAATTCAGTACAAGTTTTCCAGTTTTCCCCTTCATACAAAGGAGACGCATCAGATACAAGAACCTAATACAGCCTCAAAGCATGAAGATAAGAGAAAAAAAATCCTTTTATGACCCACAGTTCTTGCCAGTGCACTGCCAGCTACCTGAACTGTGCCCCAGAGACAGCTCCAACTCTGAGGAAACTAATGCAACTATTMAAGGAACCTCTCCAGGGAAGCCCCATTGCTCAGGATACTTAAAACTAGGCCAGAGAGCACAGTGGCAGAAGCACAATAGGAGGAGGATGACAGCGACGTTTTCTTGGCATCTAGCCTCTGTGGAATCTCCCTTTGCTCGTGGGTGAGTCGACAGGGCCGGGGTGCTGCAGGCTGAGCGTGTCGGGTTCTTTACAGCCACTACTACGGCAGTGCCAAGGCAGCGCTCCGCCACRGCCTCCTGCTCTGCACGTTTCCTTGCTGCGGAACCTCGCTCAGAGCTGAAACGGTGAGTCATGCTTCCAGCGCTGCCTGAGACGATCCCAGGGATCACCCCTGCTCGCGCCGGAGCCAACGCGAGCTCCCGTTCCTCGTCAGCTCTCTTGAGGGAACATAAGTAATCACACTAATTAACAAGAGGAAAATATTCAGGGGGGAAAGAGTTGAATTCACAAAGCTTTGTACGTTATGATCACATACCCCATCAGTGTTATTTGAAAGAACTGGAACATCCCTCCAACTTAAAGACCTCAGCAGCAAACTCTAACTATCGTTTAGTATGCAATCACATCAAGGAAAAGCAGAGGGGGAAGATGTTTTTCTAGTATGTTTAACCTGCACAACTTGACAGCAGCTTAAGTACAGGATAGATACGCAAAGGGCTCTTCCAGCAAAGATTTAAGTATGTGAATAAGCTCCCTCAAGCCTCTTGACCAAATAAGTCAAGCCTTTTCAGGATCGGAGCCTTCCTTGCTCCTTCTTCGTGCTGTGAAACAGAAGCAAAGTGACTTCTCAAACCAAATCATGGGCACTYGGAGATGCACGACTTTGCTTAGTAACCTGAGGTGTGTTAACGACATATGCTCTAATGACAGCTTATTGTAATACACTTCTTGTGCTATTTTGTTATTTACTTATGCTAAAATCTCAGGTGTTTTCAGAACATAAGGACCACACCTTTGCTTCAGCTTGTAAACCCTACAAGATATTCTCACGTGCAGAGTTTTAGAAGAACCCTTCCATTGATCAGCCGCACGCATTAATTACGCACGTACTTCTTGTCCTGCTGCACAGACGAGGTTTGTTGCAGACTCAGTGCATTGTGGACTCGGCCCGCACGCTGCTGGAGAACCCAAGCCGTGCTGGCAGCAAGCCCAGTGCCAGGCCAAGCCGCGTGGCGGCACCGAGACCCCGGGCACGCCGACAGGTCGCCCTTCGCCCAGCCRCTCACCCTGCCCCAGCACCCAGCGCCACCAGGCCCCGTAAACCCCTCCTTACCCCCGTGTGGGGACACCTACAGCGCCCGCAGCCCCAGGCCAGCGCAGAGCCCCTCGGCTGCCCCCGTTCCCACCCCGCTCTGGTGCCGACACGCACACCAGGGCGCAGGGCAGGGAACGGCTGGCGCGCCGCAGCCGGCAGCCAAGCTGCAGCACCCGCGAGCTCGGGGAGCCCTTTGGCTCTCCGTCCCAGCCCGTTTCGAAGCTGACGGCCAGGGCTGGCAGCCCCAAACCGCGCCGCGCTTGTCGCGCCCTTGGTCGCGGSTAGCTTGCAGACAGCTCCCCGGGTCGTGCCCCCGTGGGGCCAGCGACGCCCTCGCTTCCTCCGCGCACCGAGCTCGGTCCCCGCCGGCGGGCGCCATTTCACGCGGGGCGGTGGTGGGGCGAGGCCGCGGGGGCAACGGCCGCCCCCACCCCGCCCCGGCCCGCCCAGGCGGCGGCGGCAGC